>PVIW01005949.1:0-95937 GCA_004026585.1 Noctilio leporinus
CATGTTATTCATTCTCCATGAGTTAGTGTGTTTTTGTTTTTTCCCCTTGGGATTGGTTTCTAGTTTTAAGCCATTGTGATCTGAGAAGATGCTTGGTATGGATTTCATTTTCCCGTATTTGTGGAGGCTTGTCTTTTGACCTACCATGTGGTTTTTCTTAGAGAATGTTCTGTATACATTTGAAAAGAATGTGTATTTTGCTTCTTTGGGGTGAAAGTTTCTGTATATATCAGTTAGGTCCATTTCATCTGGAGTGTTGTTCAATGCAACAATATCCTTGTTGTTTTGTTTTTTTGTTTGTTTGTTTGTTTGAAAGATATATTCATTGTTTGTAGTGGGGTATTAAAATCCCCTGCTATAATGTGTTGATGTCTATATCCTCTTTGAATTCCTCCAAGATTTTCCTAATACATTTGGGAACACCTATGTTGGGTTCATACATGTTTACCAGAGTTATATGTTCTTGGTGGATTGTTCCCTTAAGTATTATGAAATATCCTTCTTTGTTTCTTTTTATGTCCTTCATCATGTTTTGTCTGAAATAAGTATTGCTACTCCAGCCTTTTTCTCCTGTCCATTTGCTTGATATATATTTTTTTCCATCCCTTCACTTTCAATCTGTTTCAATCTTTTGTTCTGAGGTGGTTTTCTTGAAGACAGCATACATGTGGGTCATGTTTTCTTATCCATTCAGCTACCCTATTTCTTTTGACTGGCCCATTTAATCTGTTTACATTTAAGGTTATGATTGATACTTATTTATTGCTATTTTCCCCCTTTGTACCTGTGTTCCTCTGTTTATTCATTTTTAATCTATTTTTAAAAATTTATTTATTTCTAACTAAAGGGGAACTGAAAGAAAAGGCAGGAGAAAAACATCAGTTTGTGAGATAAATATTGATCTGTTGCCTCCTGAACTCCCCCAGGGATCTAGACCTTAAGCCATGCATGAGCTCCATCCGCACCAGGAATGGACCTATCAAACCATTGGTTTGCAGGACAATGCCCAACCAACTGAACGAGTCACACCATTCAAGACATCACTTTCTCTTTTGCTTGATTTAATCTCATGTTATCTTGTGAAGTAACATACAGTTTAGACTTGTAATCCAGGAGCAATACTCTATCCCATGTAGCCTAAATGCATAATAACCTGTCTCATCCATGTGTGTTAGTGTGCTCTATGATGTTCGCATCATAAGGAAATACCTGATGGCATATTTTTCAGAATGTATCCCATTGTTAAGCATCTTATGACTATTACTATATACAGGCATATGTTGGGGTATTCAGGGTTTGGTTCCAGACCACTGCTGGTGGGAAGTCTTGCCTTCAATTTGTAAAAACTGCAACATCTGTTATGTGTCATAAAATGAAGTGCAATAAAATGAGGTATGCCTGTATTTTACATTTATATTTACTAAAAATACATATACATACATATAAATAATTGCTATTTTTCTCAATAAATGGTAGCAAGGTTGAATATATAAAAATAAAGATTATAAAGTTTAAGCAATCACATATATATATATATATATATATATATATATATCACAATGTCCAATTTTATTAGGTAAAATATGTATGTATGTATAAGTCACAGTCTTAAGAAAAATGTAAATTAAATGACTTTGTGTTGGGGTAATGAGATTTAGTTTATTGTCAAATTGATTAAATGATACTGTAGTAGGACTGACATTATACAATACTATTCCCAAGTACTAAGAAAAAAAAATTTTTTTTTCCTATAATTGAACCCAACTTTGAAGTCCTTCTCACCTACATTCTTTCTAAATGCTGTGAGGTCAGAATGAGCCTGAGCAAGTGTGCTAATTAAAATTCACACAGTCTCATCTATTTAAGTAGCCTCTATCAGCTAATTATCACATTAATTCAAAAGTCACCTTCCCACTAGAACAGTTTATCCCTCTCCTGCCTCTTCAAGGAGATTACAGTTTCAAGAAATGCTTACATATCCTCAGGTGATAGGGGAGGCCCCTGATTCTAGAGGAAAACTCCTCTAGGTCTGACCTAGGGAGGTGAGGAACTTCTTTTCCTTGATGCCATCATAAAGTGCTGGTCCTGCCTCAATCTTCTAGGGGACTGCAGAGTTTCCTGTGCTGGAGTGTCTGCAGAACATGTATCTGGATCAGGGCAGGGTGGTGGGCTGACTCCCATCTTTGGGGGCTACAAGTTTTCTGAGACCCTGGCATATTCACCTTCAGTCCCTGCTTGAAATCTTCACCAAGCAGCCTTTGAAGGAGGAGTCCACTCACCCCTCATTCTGCAACCCACAGCAGGCAAGATAGACCTCATGACTCTATGCACCTGCCCCAGGAATGCTTGGTTGCCTTCCCATGGAGGAGTAGATAAAACACTAGGTCAGTACTCTCCACCCCAACCCCACTTCCTTCCATTCTGCTCTAGAGCTACCCTCCCATGTTGAAAAAAAGGAGAACACAGCCAGAAGTTTCTGGAGTCTCAGCAAACATCTTCTAGACGTTTTCATACTCCTCCATTATCCTGGGATTTGGCCCTCAGGAGGAATAGCAAGGGCTCCACATATTACTCCAATCCCCCTGACCCTCTCAGAAACCAGGGACTCTTCCTTCCCACTTGCTTTTTGCTGGGCAATGGTTTCATATTATGTCTTGCAATCTTTTATATATATATAGATAGATAGATAGATTATGGTCAATTTTCATGGTCAGAATCTGTCTGCTTTTATTTTTAACATGCAAAGAAAGATTTGGGGTTTAAAATACCTTCTTTGTTTTCTCTAAAACTTGCCTTTCAAAATTATTTCCTTGCTATGTACTCAAGATAGAGAACTTTGAACCTCAAAGCTGGATAATTGCCATTTTATTCTTGACTTTTGGTGCTCAAAAACTAATCCCCAGAATGGCAGATTGTCATTACCTGAGAGCTTGTCAAAATGCAGAATTTCAGGCCTCCATAGACCTTCAGAATAAGAATCTGTCTTTGAATAAGACACCACTCCAAACCAGGTCTGAGGATTCACTTTCACAATAGATAGATTGAAAGATAATGTGAACTATTAAGAGACTAGGAAGGCACTGGTTTAATATTTTCAATAATAAACACTCATTCCTGATCATCTTTAATAGGTGAGTACCTTTGTAAAAATAAAAGTAAGAAAAACTCTTAGGAAGAACCAAATCCTTCACATGCCCTGAAAAAATGTTAACTGGAAGACTTCTCAGAGCCTTTCAGCTTGCATCCTCTTATGTCTCTGAGCACAAAGTGATGAGCCAAAGCCTCTATCCTCCTACAATATCATATCATCTTTGAAATATCTTATCATAAAACAGGTTAAGATCCTGAGGCTCAGTGAAATTAATCTATGGATCACCAAGCTCCCAAGAGTTTGAGCTGGAGGCAAAGCTATTCCCAAAGTCTTTTCCAAGCTGTTGAAAAGGAGAGTATCAGTAGAAACACTGTTTCTATGGTTTTAGAAATAACCACAAAAATAATAACAATGCTTGTCTTGAGTGAGAACAATTGTCTCTTCTATGTAACCTTTGGTGGAAGAATAGGATGTGCCTCCAAGATATCAACCTCAAACATTAGGATTTCCTACCCCTTATAATGAGGAAGAGAAGGAGAAGAAAGAGGAGGGATAGGGGCAATAACTAAGTATCCAGTTTTATTGGAGGAAGCATTAACCATCATCAAAATAAATATATAGTTGTCACCCTTTTCTCTTCCTGGGACTCTCAGAGCTCTACAAACAGTTTCTTGGGTACCAAGCAGCCTGTGTTGTAAGTCAGACCACTTCCAAATTCAGTGGCAATCCATTCAGCTATTTCCACAACCTGCAATAGCCAATGTATAAAGAAATATTATATTTTTATAGATTATTAATACCTCTAGCAGCCTTACTGTGAGCAATCACTGGGTGTATCATAGGCATAAAGTCTACAATGCTTAGAGAAAGGAATAATAATTATCTTCTTTGAGATAAAAATAAATCAAGTCTTAAGATAGCTAAGTAGCCTAACCAAGGGCACCCAGCTCTGAGTTGGCAGAATAAGAGGCTCAAGTCAAGGTCTTGATTCTGAAGCTCATGATCTTTTCCACTACCATCCATCAATTTATCTCCTCAACCAATGAGAACCTTGATTTGGATGACCTGTTAGACTGAATGATAAGCCGCAGGGAGGAGCAATCATAGGCAGAACCCTGGAGGAAAAGAATGCCTAGCTGGGGGCTGATGAAGGACCTGTGGGGATAGAGACAGGAAGCCTCATGCATCAAAGGTGGTGGCTAACAGAGAGGGTCTTGTTCACCATGTTCACACAGTTGCAGAAAAAAAGGTGGTGCTGATAATTAAGGCTAAAGTAAAGCTGAGGCTTCCCCCTGCTCCCATTCAGGCTCCTTTTTATACAACTCTTTGAGAAACAGTGATTTCAATACATGTTAGCAGTGTGCTTTCACCTTTTCTTGCAATTTTTAAAATAAACTCAACTATAGCTATTCTAAGTACTGGAATGCTGCAGTTTTAGCATAGGCCATGGAACATTTTAATGTCAAATTTCCTACCAATCTGATAGCCAAAGGTACCCTCCCCAGTCCATTTTCCAGCACATTTGTTTCACAAGAAAAAGAAGTGATCCATGCAATTGCCTACCTAGATAAAATAAAGAAAGGGACAACTCTGGGTTTTCAAACACTAGAAAAGAGGATGTTCACTGATAAAGAGATTGTTTGAAGGAAGGAACCATCCCATCACCCACCCCTCAATAACTGCAAATATACACCCTCTCTACTAGCTGGTGCAGCCTGCTGGCCACTCAAGCATCCCTTCCTGCTCCCATGCCTAGACAAAATGGAGGTCTCCACTTTGATACTTTATCATTGGCTGGTACTGAGCACTGACCCTTCAATCACCATGCTGGGAAAATACAGACCCTGCAGGACACCAGCCATTTCTATGAAGACCTCTGGAGAATTCATTATATGGGTTGTTCTTCTGAACACTCCTTTAAACATGCAAACCCTTTAGCACTGCTTTACTGGTAATAGAATAGAATATGAATCAGAGGCTCAGCCCTTTCTTTAATGCTCAGATCATAAGGTATGTAATATCTCAAGTGTGTGTGTGTGTGTGTGTGTGTGTGTGTGTGTGATTTTTTTAACCAGAGGAAGTTAAGGCTTTTTGTATTATTCAATACTATCTGAAATGAAACTAGGAAATGGGAAGTCCTTCATATGTTATCTAGATTCAAAAATTAAAATGATTAATGCTCAAAAATGCAATCCAATTATAGGAAGGACCATCAAAATAGTGATAAAAATAAAGAGATAAACAGATTATGAAATTTCCAGATAAATTCTGAAAGATCTTGTGACTGATTTAAGGTCCCATTAACCTCATGGGAATCAAATCAAAGGCTTTCTGTTATAAGTAAATCTGAAACTCAGTGAGTGAAAGTTCTTATAAGGATGGAAGAAATTCTATCTGTAGTTTGTAGAAATGGCCCTGGAAATGGGATGTCCGTCTTCACAGGGCAGATATTTGCAAGAAAGTGCTGAGGGTCAAATTATAAGGGCTTTTCCTCTGTGGTCTCTAATTTATTTGAGCCCACAGTCTATTATACTTTCTGGCCTCCAGATTTTAGGGAACATCCAGAGATTCTACGTTTACTATGAGAATTTTCCATGGTGATACAATTTTATCATGAGTTCCCTTTTACTACAAGTGAATCATCCCACCAGGAAGCAAAGCTATAGTTTACCTTCTATTTAGTAGGGAACAAAGTTCATCATTACTCAATACTTCAGCTAACTCTTTCGCACTGAGTGTTAGAAATGCAGTTTTAGAAGGTTTCTGCTCAAACTGATTATTTCTACTTGCCTTTCTTCATGTAATAAAAAGCTCTTGTGGTTCAGTGAGCATTGTGATGGAAATAGGACTCTAGTAGACATTAACTTTACTGTTCCCAGATATTATTCCTAAAAGATAGGGAAATAGCATTACTAAATTCTAGGATATTTTTCTGAGTAGTTTATTTATTCATTTATTTTAAAAGATTTTATTCATTATTTTCAGAGGGAAGGACAGGAAGGGAGGAAGCAAGGGAGAGAAGCATTCATATATGGTTGCCTTTCACCTGACTCCATCTAAAGACCTGGGTGGAGACTTGGCTTGCAATCCGGTTATGTGTCCTAACCAGCAATATTTGGGTTTGCTGGCCAGTGCCAATCCACTAAACCACACCACCCATGAGTTCTGAGTAGTTTATTTAATAGTTCTTAACTCTTAGTGAATAAGGTAATTCAAATTTGGAAGATGCTGGAGAGGACTCATGACCTCTCCACACTTGGGAATGAAATTTTGGGGTCTAGGGCATATAATCATTAATATTATTATATGGCTACTTGTCTCTTCCCTCCATATCACTTGTTCTGAAAGATATTTAAGAACTAAAACAAAGTCACATTAAAACTCAAAACCATTATTATCATCATTCTTTTTGTTTTATCATTAAGAGGCTAAAGTTCATGGGAGTTAAGGCCTCTAAGTTCTTGCCATTAGAGATACTAATGAAGATACCAGCCCTGGCTGGCTAGTTCAGTTTTTGGGTTTGTTTTTTTGTTTGTTTGTTTTGTTTTTTTTTTTTTAATTTAATTTTTAAAAAATTTTATTGTTGTATTACATCCATCCCCTTTTTGCTCCCCTCTGTCCCCCTCACCACCCACCCATTCCCCCCAAAGTCAATCCCCCCTGTTGTCCATGTCCATGGTTCCTTTATACTAGGTTCTTGTCTAAGCTGCTCCCCTTTCTTGCCTCTGCCTCCCCCACCTCCCCCCAATCCCTTTTCCCCTGACCACTGAAGGCCTATTCCTTGTACTTATATACTTGGTTCTGTTTTGCTTTTTGTTAGCTTTGCTCATTATTGTCCCATAATGGGTGAGATCATATGATATTTGTCCTTCACTGACTGGCTTATTTCACTAAGCATAATACCCTCCAGTTCCATCCATGTTGTTGCAAAGGGTACAAGTTCCTTCTTTCTTTCTGCTATATAGAATTCCATTGTGTAAATGTACCAAAGTTTTTTGATCCAATCATCCACTGATGGGCACTTAGGCTGTTTCCACCACTTGGCTATTGTAAATAGTGCCGCTATGAACATAGGTGTGCATAGGTTCTTCTGAATTGGTGTTTCAGGATTCTTTGGGTATAGTCCAAGTAGTGGAATTGTTGGATCAAAAGGCAGTTCAGTTTTTTAGAGTGTTGTCCCAATAATGTAAGGTTGCTGGCTTTAATCCTCAGGGCACATAGAAGAGACAATCAATGAATGCATGGAGAAGATGAACAGCAGGTTGATCTCTCTCCCTTTCTCTCTCACTCTTACTCATCCTTTATCTCTAAAAGTCAATAGATAAATGCATAAGAAAATAGAGGCACTAGAACTTAAACAAACTATTTCAAAGCCCTGAATATACCCCCTAGGCCCAACTTCCATCTTCCAATATCTATACCTTTGTGTCTGAGGTATTTTATGACAACAGAATCCTACCCTCCTCACACTGGATTAGAAGTGCCTAGAGGAGGCAGTAGCAGCTATCAATCAACAATTGACAGGAATTGGTAGATAAATACCTCAGCTCCTCCCCAATTTGATAAGAATATCTTATCAAAGATACTTGATAAGATACTTATCAGAGGTACTTGTTCTACTCTGCCTTCCAGAGGCCCTAGTAGGTTAAGCCTCCATTGCCAATTACAGAAACTAGCTCAACGACCTGTCCTTTAGTGGCTGCCTTCCTTTCCTGGAGTAAGTTTCCAACTCTTTTTCAGTGTTTTCTGGGCCAAATACCCTGTTTGCACTCAAATCCTTGGATCTTCTTCCAGGGGAGCCAAAATTAAGACACAGACCTTTTGACCCTCAGGTCTATATTTACATTTTGAGACAGTATAGAAAGAAGTTAGGGAGAACTTCCAAAAAGGAGGAATGAGGAAGTAGGAGCAGTCATCACACACTGATAAGCCTCCAAGTCCTCTCATCAGAGTCTCCACCACCATATATAATCAAAGGCAAATGGTTTATGGCAAGTTGCTCCTATGGTGGTCATAGAAGTCAACAACAATAAGAACTGGCTAAAACCAGATCTACCCAGGATGGAGAAAAAACTGACCAGAGTACAATCACAAAGCTCATTATACCTCATTATAACAAAACTGATACTACAAGTAGAATCTGGGCTGAGATAATTGTCATGACTTCTAGAATAAACCATATTAGGAAAAAGACCCCCTACCTTTTCAACCAGAAGGCAGAGTCAGAATTTAGCACCATAAAGTTCAGAAACAACCCGCCCTTGGAAACACATAAAATCCCAATAACTGACTGATTGTGGCACACAAATCACTTGGGAATTCACCCACATCCACTCAGATTTGTATTATGCTTTTTTCACAGTGGTGTCCTGTTGAGACTTGCAACCAGGGGAACAGATGGTGTTGTTAGTCAATTTTGGGCTTACACCCTGATTCCATCTCCAGGAATCCATGTCCTGGCCTCTTTCTTTTGATCTACCTAAATAAAACTTCTTTTCAGTCTCATTTGGACTTGTCATTGAATTCTTTTCCTTGAGAGTTGAGAGCCTGGAAATCCCAGGTCTTACAGGAATGGGGCTGCCCAGCTTGAACCAAAAGGGTTCACCTCATGCTTTTCTGTGTGTAACACTTGGCAGTTTTCTGGAGAGACCACCAGAGATCTATAGATCTCTCCTTCCAGAACTAGCCTGTCTTCATTAGTCTGGAATGAAAACCAGACTGTTGGCTACAGATAAATAACCTCCCCACCTACATCAGTGTTAGTGTCTCAGCTACATTTCCTGAAGGCAGCTTCTGAGTTGAAGTTGAGCATGTGTCAGGAGTGGGGTCAATGGCTGGCAGTGGAGGGTGGGGTAAGTGAAAATGGACAGAAGAAAAAGTTGAGATTCCATAAAACCCTAAAGTAGCCTTGAGGACCCCATGGGTACTCACCAAGCATGTAGAGCCATCGGCCTTTTCTAAAGTGAGGCTGAGATAGCTGGGCCTCTGTGCATTCTCATCCATTGGTATTGGATATGACCCACCCAGGAAGGACTGTGACCTCTGTAGCTAAGATGATCTTGAAGGGGTTGACAGCTGAAGGTAACCTGTGGTCAGCACTCCCAGCACCAGCCAACAAACCTTTTATTGACAGATTGGTGATCCTGGGTCCAACCTTACTTGCCCTCACACTGTTGAAAGAACAATTATTCAAAAACCTCAGTGGCTCCCATCCTCCAGAAAAGAGGCCAAATTCCCTAGCTTTCAGTTCCTTTGGTGACCTTCCCCTCTCTAATTAGCTATCTGCATGTCCCAGCATGTCCCTTCTCCATCCCTGCTATTGAGCCAGGTCTGTGCCTTTGGACATACTCATGCCCTTGACCCGGTGTTTCCCTCCAATAGAAGAGTACTTTGTCACTTTCAGCCATGTGAAAACTTGTTCCTCCAGGGTTTGACATAAATGCTCACTCCTCAGGCAAGAGACACCTAACATTTCCATCCAAGAGTGAGTATATTGCTATTATCTTGGGGATTATGACCTGCTGTGAGAATAACACATTATATTTACTTCTGGTGGTTCCCCAACTCTGTGAACTCCTTAAAGACATCTATGGTGCTCCATGAGTCATGAACCCATGGGAATATTGGAGATTCATTAATTATTTGTCAAATGCATATTGGCTGAGTTGTTCCAGGAGCTTGGGTAAGTATGCCTTTGAATGACAACTAAGGGCAGGATTCATTTGTACTCCCTGTCACAACTATGGCAGTATTGAAAAGAATGAGGGCCACTTCAAGAGGTTCCCTTGAACCTCCCTAATAATCCCCAAGGTTGTAGGCAAGGGAGAATTGGGCCCCATCTTTGCTACTACTAGCTGTAATCCAAAAGGAAGAGATTCAAATCAAAAAGAGGGTTGGCTCACCTCTTGACTAGAACTGCTAATATGTAAATTTGTTGCTACTCTTGGAAACATTTTAGTATAACTTAAATACACAAACAACATGTAGTTACATTCTCTTTGCAGAAAAATTAAAACATTATAGATAAGGGCAAAGTTTCCTTTAAACTCCTCATCTCAGTCCATTCTTTTTCTATCCCAAAGATCCAGACCTTCCATGCACCAGAGAAACACATTCATGTCTATATATAGACACATACAAAAATATTCACTCAGTATTCTATATAAGAGCAAAATTTGCATCTTTCTATAACATATAATGTTGGTATGCTGCCCTACTTCCCTCTATTCATTTTGCCATTTGGTGTGCTTTCAGTAAGCTTTTGCACCTACCTGCTATTCTACCAAAATCTGCATTTGGACTCTGAGAGCCCCTTGGTGTGCTTCCACAGAGAGTTTCAAGTGCCTGGGAATGTATGACCTAGAACCAGGAGACCACAGGAGTGAGGCTTCACTTAAACAAGAGTCCCATGAGGGGTTAGGCTGCACCTCTTTTCTATGGATTTTTGCCCAAAGTGTGCCTTGCTTGTACCATCCAACTTCCCCCACTCTCACTGACTTCTCCTGGGATCATTACCTTAATAATTGCATGCACATAAGAGAAACTTAAAGGCTCAGCTTCTGGGGAGACACTGAGATCATACTACATTGACTAAAGAACAGTGGAATATACGTATTGCACTTTAATGAAAAATGAGGGCATTCTGCATATGTCAATGTAGAAATTTACCAAAAGCAAATTAAAATATGATATGAACACAGAGTTCTGGTCAAGATAGAGGCATATGTAAATATGGCTCTCCTCCTCACACAAATGTAGCAAAAAATATAACAACTCTAAAACAACTATCACTCAAAACCATCAGAAAGTTGAGCTGTGTGGAAGTCCAACAACCAAGGAAGTAAAAAAGTCACATTCATTCAGGTGATTAGAAGGGGTGGAGATGTGAAGACATGGAATAGGCTAATATCAAACTCATGTGTGATGAATGAAACTTGGGAGGGATATCTCTAGAGCAAAGGATCCCAGCCCCACACCAGACCACTGTACTGAGTGGACTAGGCAGGTCCACTCAGGATTTGGGCAGATAGAAGAAAATGCAAGGAACCATCAGGATATCTGATGTGCCTTCATCAGAAATCAGCTAGAGCAATCCACACAAGTGGAAGACTCTCACTTCTTATATACTATGTTTGAACAAAGCCAGCTTTATGCCAAGGTAGAACATCACTCGTTGCATAATGCTGAGTGTCCTGCACGTGCTCATACTAGCTATTGTTACATATGCATTTGCTGAATCATTCCCACCTAAATATCCTACTGAGGAAGCCTGACTCCATTTTCCCCACACAACCAAGCCTGGGGTTCCAGTGCCTGGAAGATGAGTCCCCATAACTTCCAGTTGTAAAAAAAGAGTGATGATGGGGGTTGGGGTAGTGGAAGAAACTGCAGGATTCTCTGGCATCTTCTTTTAAAGGTCCCACAACAGACTTACTCAGAGTCACTCTCTTTACATTCCAGCACCAGGGCATTAGCTTAAAGGGCACTGGTAGTTTACAGGAAGGAACTGAAGTGTCTGGCATCAAGGCAAGAGGCAGGCCTTCAGAGACCAGGAAGCACCCATTGTTCCTTTGCTGAGCCTTTTCCCACACAGAGCCACAGAGCAAGAGCAATAAATCTGAGACTGCATTAACCTGGATCATATGAGTTTCTTTGCCTGGGCAATTACCTAAGGTTCTGTCCCCATTCAATGCATAGGTCCACTGAAGTGGTTAATATGACTTTCCTACAATGGGCCATGCTACTAAGACAGGGAATCAAAGCAGCTCTACCTAACACACAGAAAGAAACATAAAGAGGATGCCAAAATGAGAAAAAAAGGAATATGGCCCAAATGAAAGAACAGAACAAAACTAAAAAAAAAAAAAAGAACAAAATGGAGAAAAACAATCCATCAATTGCAGAGTTCAAAACAATGATTATTAGTATGCTCAAGGAACTGACTGTGTACTTCAATAACATAAAAATTATCTAGTCAGAGCTGAAAGTTACACTAACTGAAATGAAGAAAAATTTACAAGGAACCAAGAGTGGAATGGATGAAACCAAAAACCAAATCAATTGTTTGGAACATAAGGAAGAAATAAAACATTCAAGCAGAATGACAAGAAGAAAAATGAATCCAAAAAATGAGGATAGGATAAGGAGCCTTGGGGACAAAACCAAGCATATGAATATCTACATCATAGGGGTGCCAGAGATAGAGTAAGAAATTGAAAACTTAATTGAATAAATAGGGGGAGAAGTTGCCATCGATATGACAAAAACACCTGCAGTTCTCCACACAGAACCAGCACAAGAAGGGAGGGCCCCAAAACACCAGAAGTGCTGAAACCCAGCTAGGCTACTGGGAGGCTCAGCCTACTGAGGCTGTGGCAGTCAGAACCAGTCCTTAATGTAACAGCAATAGGCCCTGCCACTCCAAGGCCCCAAAACCTAACTGCAGACTGCAGAGGCTTGATGAAGGAAAAGGGGCAGACTCAGGAAATGTTTCTCTACTAATCTCAAACACCTGAGTTATACCAACAGTTACATGAACTATATTAATCCCTAAAAATCCTTTTCAAAAGTTACTTCCAACCCTCACAATTAGTGCATTTTAAGTAAATAGTGTTTACATCCCAGTGTATCCCAAATCTCATATTTTTACTCCTCCCTTCTCTCAATTCATTTAACTACCCAAGATCTTCTTCCTAATGTTGTTTTAAAGTTTACTTACTGTCCTGCTACAAACTCATTCCCAATCGTCAATCTAAGTACTCCTTCCCTATCCAGCCTCTTAATTAATTAATTAATTAATTAATTTTGTGTGTGGGGAGGGTGAGCTACTAAGGGGCTATACATTATTTATTTCTGCTAAAAAAACACACTGGTCCTTGCTCCACCTTGACCTGTCTTTGAGGGTGGACAGGGTTGTAGATGTGGCAACTATATATATAAACTTAATACTGTTCACTTGCACTTGAGGCATTCTGAATTTCCCCCTCCCCATTTCTATATAAGAGATAAAGTTGGCTGTCTCTCTCACCTCCCCACTATCTTTGCTACCCCTTTGCACCATTCAAAAGTATCCATACTTTAGTCAACTATATAGTTTTCCCCTCTTATAATAGTTGTATCATATATACATTCCTATTAAGACTGGCTCAGTTGCAGCTGAGGGTATGATTAAGGGTGGGGGTTACTTTGGAGGGTACGGATATCTAGCTAGGTACATATGCAATTGAAAGCAGGGGGTTAAAGGAGTAAGATATCTTTGAAGGTGTGGTTATTTTGCCTGGACTGGTGGTTCTGTTTTAGGAGCAGCTCAAAAACAGGATATGAGACATGATAGAAGGAGTGTATCTCAATTAGGCAACTGGGGTGAAAGGAGCAACACATTAACAAATCCAAAATACAACCAGAGAGCCCAAGTTAATGAAATAAAGGGCACCCCAAGAGCAACAAGCTGAGGAAATCTAGGAGATTGCACACTGAACCCCACATATCTCCTAACACAGAACAGCACTCAACAAAGGCAGGGAATCAAAGCAGATTAATCCAAGACAAAAACAAGCAATAATAGACACCTAAAATGGGGAGAAAAATAATCAGGCCATCACCAAAAGGAAAGGAGAAATCACCAGGCAGGCTGAGAATTGAAATAGAAACTAGCAAGCTATCAGACATGGAATTCAAAGAAATCATTATGAAAAAGCTCCATGAACTCACATAACTCAAAGAAAATTACAAATAATTCCAGGGCAAGTACATGGAACTTATGGGAAATTACACCAGCATTAAAAAGGACATAGAAACCATCAATAAGAACCAGGAGGAAATGAAGAACACAATCTCAGAACTGAAGAACACAATAGAAGGAATTCAAAGCAGGTTAGATGAAGCAGAGGACCAGATCAGCAAATTGGAGGACAACAGAGAAAAAAATAACCAGACATTGCAACAAAATGAAAAAATAATGAAAAAGAATCAAGAGGTTTTAAGAGACATACAGGACAACATGAAACAGAATAATATCCATATCATAGGGATACTAGAAGGAGAAGAGAAGCAAGGGATAGAAAATCTGTTTGAAAAGGGAATGACAGAAAACTTTCCTAAAATGACAATCAATAGGGTCACTAAGGTTCAGGAAGCACAGAAGATCCCAATGAAGATGAACCCAAACAGGCCTACTCCAAGGCACATCATAATTAAAATGGCAAACTTCACAAACAAAGAGAGAATCCTAAAAGCATCAAGAGAGAGCTAATAATATATAAGGGAGCTCTGATAATGTTATCAAATGATTTATCAACAGAAACAATACAAGCCAGAAGGGAACGGCAGAATATCCTCCAAGTAATGAAAAACAAAGGCCAGCAACCAAGGATACTCTACCCAGCAAGGATCTCATTCAAAATGGAAGGTGAAATAAGAAGTTTCTCAGACAAAATAAGGCTAAAATAATATACCTCCACCAAACCAACACTGCAAGGAATGCTAAAAGGCTTCCTTTTAAAAAAATGAAGAAACAAAGAGAGACAGAGGAATATAGGAGGAAAGGGGGGGGGGAAATGTCAATGAAGTACTTCTCAATAATAACATTAAATGTAAATAGATTAAATGCACCAATAAAATGGCATAAAGTAGTTGAATGGCTAAGGAAACATGGCACACATATATGCTGTCTGCAAGACACCCACCTCAAAACAAAAGATCAACACAGACTGAAAGTGGAGGGATGGAAAAATATATTTCAAGCAAATGGACATGAAAAAAAGGCTGAGGTAACAATACTTACATCAGACAAAACAGAGTTCACAATGAAGGATATAAAAAGAGACCAAGAAGGATATTTCGTAATACTTAAGGGAACAATCCATCAAGAAAACAGAACCTTTATAAATATATATGCACCCAATGTAAGAGCACCCAAATATATAAGGAAAATCTTGGAGGACTTCAAGAAGGATAAAGAAAGCAACACACTAATAGTAGGGGATTTCAATACTCCATTATCAACAATGGACAGATCTTCCATGCAAAAAATCACCAAGGATATAGCATTAAACAACACTCTGGATGAAATGGACTTAAATGACATATACAGAACTTTTCACCATAAAGAAGCAAAATACACATTCTTCCCCAATGCACATGGAACATTCTCAAAGATAGACCACATGGTAGGACACAAAACAAGTCTCTGCAAATTCAGGAAAATGGAAGTCATACCAAGCATCTTCTCAGATCACAATGGCTTGAAACTAGAAACAAATCTCAAGAAAAAATCCAAAAACAATATAATTCATGGAGACTGAATAACATGTTATTAAGTAATGAATAGATTAATAGTGAGATCAAAGAAAAAATCAAAAGTATCTGGAAACAAATGAAAATGAATTCACAACATCCCAAAACCTATGGGACACAGGGAAGACAGTCCTCAGGGGGAAACTTATAGCAATACAGAGCTACCTAAAAGCAATAGAAGAAACTCATACAAACAACCTAACCATGAAGCTTCAAGAACTAGAACAGCAACAATAAAACAAAGCTCAGAGCAAAAAGAAGGAAGGAAATTATCAAGATCAGAGTAGAATTAAACAACATAGAGACTAAAAGCACAATTCAAAGGATCAACAAATCGAGGAGCTGGTTCTTTGAAAAGATAAACAAGATTGACAAACCATTTACAAGACTCATCAAGAAAAAAAGAGAGAGGACTCAAATAAACAAAATCAGAAATGACAGAAGAGGAGTAACAACCACAGAAATACAAAAGATTGTAAGAAATTACTACATATAACTGCATGCAAGAAATTTGACAACCTGGATGAAATGGACAAATTTCTGGAAATGTATAACATACCAAACCTCAAACAAGAAGAAGCAGAAAGCCTGAATAGACCAATAACAACTAGAGAAATTGAAGAAGTAATCAAAAATCTCCCAAAGCACAAGAGCCCTGGTCCAGATGGCTACAGAGGTGAATTTTACCGAACTTTTAGGGAAGAATTAACTTGCATCCTTCTCAAACTATTCCAAAAAATCCAAGAAGAGGGAAGACTCCCAAACTCTTTCTATGAGGCCAGTATTATTCTAATCCCAAAACCAGGCTGATATCCAACAAAGAAAGAAAACTACAGGCCAATATCGCTAATGAACTCAGATGTAAAAATTATAAGCAAAATATTGGCAAATGAGATCCAGCAATATATTTTAAAAAGTATACACCGTGATCAAGTTGGATTCATCCCAGGGATTCAAGGATAGTTCCATATTCATAAATCAATAAATGTAATACACCACATAAAAAACAAAAAGACAAAAACCATATGATCATCTCAAAAGATGCTGAAAAAGCATTTGATAAAGTATAGTACCCTTTTACGAAAAACACTCTCAGCCAATGGGAATAGACGGACCATACATCAACATAATAAAAGCCAAATATGAAAAACCTGAAACTGACATCATACTCAACTGGCAGAAACTGAAAGCCTTTTCCTTAAGATCAGGAACAAGGCAAGGTTGTCCACTGTCTCCACTTCTATTCTATATAGTCTTGAAAGTTCTAGTCACAGCAATCATACAAGAAAAAGGAATCAAAGGCATCCAAGTTGGAAAAGAGGAAGTCAAACTGTCATTATTTGCAGATAACATGATAGTGTACATACAAAACCCTCTAGATTCCACTAAAAAACAACTCCTCCTAATAACTGAATTTGGCAAAGTAGCTGGATACAAAGTCAATATCCAGAAATCAAAGGCATTTTTTTTAAACCAACAATGAAACATCAGAGATAGAAGCTAGAAAACAAATCCCATTACCATAGCAACAAGAAAAATAGAATACTTAGGAATAAACTTAACCAAGAAAGTTAAGGTCTTGTACTCAGAAAACTATGGAACACTGAAGAAAGAAATTAAGGAAGATACAAATAAATGGAAGCACATACCATGTTCATGGTTGGGAAGAATTAACATTATTAAAATGTCCATACTACCCAAAGCCATCTACAGATTCAATGTAACCCCTATTGAAATATCAACAACATATTTCACAGAATTAGAACAAACACTTAAAAAATTCATATGGAGTCAAAAATGACCCTGAATAGCTACAGCAATCCTGAGAAAGAAGAATGAAGTAGGAAGAGTCACAATACCAGATATCAAGCTATATTACAAAGCCATAGTAATCAAAGCAGTCTGGTACTGGCACAAGAACAGACAAACTGATCAATAGAACTGAATAGAGCACCCAGAAATAAACCCAGGAGTCTATGAACAAATAATATTTGACAAAGTGATAAGGTACATAAAATGGAGTGGAAATAGCCTCTTCAACAAGAGGTGTTGAGAGAACTGGACAGTCTCATTCAAAAAAATGAAACTAGACATCCACCAAAGTAAGCTCAAGATGGATAAAAGACTTAAACACAAGCAGTGCCACCATAAAAGCCCTAGAGGAAAACATAAGCCAAAAAAAAAAATAAATAAATAAATTGCAGCTATCCCAAGCAGCAAAATTTTCACTGAAATATCTCCCAAGGCAAGGGAAAAAAATGAACAAGTAAACAAATGGGACTACATCAAACTAAAACGTTCCTGCTCAACCAAAGAAAACATTGAGAAAGTAAAAAGGGAACCAACTATACTAGAAAACATATATGCCAATGACACCTCAGACAAGGGTTTGAACTCCAAAATATATAAAGAGCTAATATAACTCAACGCCAGGGAGACAAACAACCCAATTAAAAAATGGGCAAAGGACCTAAACAGACACTCTCCAAAGAAGACATACAAAGGGCCTTTCAGGCACACAAAAGAATGCTCAACATCACTAGTCATCAGAAAGATGCAAATTAAAACTACAATGAGATACCACCTCACATCCATCAGAATGCCATCATCAACAAATCAACAAAGGACAAGTATTGCTGGTGGGAATGCAGACTGGTGCAGCCACTATGGAAGATGACATGGAATTTCCTCAAAAAAACAAAAGTAGAATTGCATTATGACCCAGTGATTCAACTGCTAGTTTTATACCCAAGAAAGTCTGAAACACCAATTCAGAAGAACCTATGCATCCCTATGTTCATAGCAGCACTATTTACAATAGCCAAGTGCTGGGAACAACCTAAGTGCCCTTCATTGGATGAATGGATCAAAAAAACTTTGGTACATTTACTCAATGGAGTTCTATGCAGCAGAAAAAGGGAACTCCTACCATTTGCAATAGCATGGATGGAACTAGAGAGTACCATGCTTAGTAAGATAAGTAGGCAGCAAAATTTAAATACCACATGTTCTCACTTAATACAGGAGACTAATAATCAAACAAACAATCAAAACAGAACCAGAGACATGAATACAGGGAACACACTTTCAATGTGTAGACAGGAGGGGTTGGCAGAGGGAAGAATGAGGCATGGAAGGGGAACAGTTTAATCAAGGAACTAGCATTGATGACCCATGGATACAAACAATATGTGGGATGGAATGTGGAATGGGAGGGGGGATGAGGAGGGTTGGGAAGGTGAAAGCAGAGGGGGGGAAATGAGATGAATGTAATATAACAACAATAAAAATATATTTTAAAATAAATAAATAAATAAACTAATGCCCTTTAATTTTTTTTTTAAAGAAAAAATAATGAAAGAAAATGTCCCTATTTTCGTGAAGGAATTAAACATACAAGTCCAGGAAGCACAAAGAGTCCCAAACAAGATGGATGCAAAGAGGATCACACCAAGACACATTCGAATTAAAATGCCAAAGGTTAAATATAAAAGGAGAATCTAAAAGCAAAAAGAGAAAAGAAGACAGTTACACACAAAGAAGTTTCTATAAGATTGTTTGCGGATTTCTTGAAAGAAACTTTGCAAGCCAGAAGAGACTGGCTTGCAGTATTCAAAGTGATGGAAAGCAAGGACCTACAACCAAGATTGCTCTATTCACCAAAGCTATAATTTAGGATGGAAAGGCAGATAAAGTGCTTCTCAGACAAGGTGAAGCTAAAGGAGTTTATCATCACCAAGCCATTATATGAAATGTTAAAGGGTTTTATTTAAGAAAAAGAAGATGAAAACTATGAAGATTGAAATGGCAATAAATTCACAGCTATTAGCAATTGAATCTAAAAAACAAACTAAGCAAACAAGCAGAACAGAAAGAGAACCATAGTTTGGGGGATCATTTGGATAGTTACCAGTTGGGATAGGGGAAGGAGAGAGTGGGGAAAAGTTTCAAGAATTAAGAAGTACAAATTGGTAGGTACAAAATAGACAGGGTCATGTTAAGGATAGCATAGGAAATGGAGTAGCCAAATAACTTATATGCATGACTTAAGGACATGAACCAATGTGGAGGATTGCTGGAGGGAGTGGTCAGTACTGGGTGGAGAGGGGCAAGGGGGAAAATGGGAACAAATGTAATAATATAATCAATTAAATATATTTTTAAATAAAAATAAAATATGATATGGAAATATGTGCTAAAATAGCTTTGAAGAAAAAGAACACTACTGAGCAATGTTATTAAAAAGTTAAGAAAAGCAAACCATGGACATGGACAACAGGTGGTATTGACTTTGGGAGGAATGGGTGGGTGGGGAGGGAGACAGAGGGGAGCAAAAAGGGGATGGATGTAATACAACAGCAATAAAATTTAAAAAGAAAAAGAAAAGAAAAGAAAAGCATACTCCCCTCCCACCACCCCCAAGTACTCCTGCCCTGTTCCCACTTCTGCTATCACCAGCCTGACTTCTGTTTGTCCAAGCAATGAGCAAAGCAGCTGCTCATCACAGGAACCTCTGCTCTAACTCTCCAACCAGCCATGTCCTATGGAAAATGGAAGAATTTTTCATCACTAAGAGTAAGGTATCTATTTTCTTATGGAACAGGTGGCCACATTAGTCAGCTTAAGATCATGAGAACTTCATGTTACCTAAAATAAATCCAAGCAAAAGACTGGGTTTTTTTGTTGTTGTCATTGTTGTTTGCTTCTTAAAGTAATGAGTAAAACTTGGAAAATGTTCCAAGAGCAGGTCCCCCAAGCTGGTCTGAAGCAGCCAGTAAAAACATGGGGCAGGTTGCCTCTAGTAGCTGAGGGTCCTTCTGTAAAGATGGATGAAGGAAGATTCTGATGGATTTGGGTCACCTGGATAGCATCACTTGGGTGTAAGATGGATTTATGAGTGGGAGATAAAAGGAGCATAGAGACTGTTAAAAGGACAGAAGGGGAATCAGAAAGAGGAATGGTGAGCAACATGTTATTACTGGGGCAAAGACAGGAGTTGCAACATTTGATAGTTAAGGATTTTTGGATGAACTGATTTCAAGAAAAGGACAGGAAAAGTAAGGTATGGTTTTAGCAGGTAATGAAGGGCTTAGAAAGAATTGGACACAGGAAGAGGTTGGGGGTTATAGTCAGCATAAAACATAAAGTGCTAAATTTAGCCTTCAAAGAAAGGAAAAGCCAACATTGAAGCCAAAGTTTAATTCTTGGCTAATAAGAGTCACAAGTAAGTAGAACACATTTCCTAATCGTGAAGAAGCCCTTGGCCCAGACCTCAGCACAGCTCTTATAGCATGCAGAGGTAAGAATGATTTTTTAAATATGTCATTTTTGAGTAAGTTTAGTTGTCTCTTAAGAGAGATTCTTTTTTTTTTCTGGTTAGAGGTGGGACAAATTGTAAAATGTAGGACCGTAAAGCATCTCTCTGTGCAAAGTGTTGAGCTCTTCATCCAGTGTCATGCTGCAACATTGCACAGATGCAAAAGTAGCATTAATCAGACACTCTTAACATACCAGTTGTCTCAACTCATTTAATCCTCACCCAGTTCATGAAGGTGGCTTCTGCTGTTACCCTGTTTTATAGGTGAGAAATCTGAAGATGCTTTGCAGGGAAAGTTAATGAGTTCTCAGCCCCCAGCATACCCAGTTTTCTAGGCTTTTTAGATGAGAACTCAGAATAAGAAATGCATTTTCCCTCCTAATGCAAATACACACACATTTATAATGGAAACAGGATTTTCAAAATTACATATGCCTTTAATATGTAAAATGCACTTATTTTATCTATTTTACATTTTTTATTGTATTTAATAATAGTTTTAATGAAGTACATTGCAACCACAACATATTAATGAGTCATCAGTTGAAGTTTGAAAAGTACTCGCCTAGGATTTGCTGCAATCTAATGTTACTCCTCCAAAACCAGTCCTCACAAATAAACTGAGTTTTTAAACCAAAGTCACACAGCACCTGCTCTCTATTCTTTCATTTACACATCCATCTGTCTATCCATCCAGTCAATGCATATGTATTAGCATGCAGAAGTTGAACCAATTTTATGGTCTGGGATTCCCATTACAAGAATTGATACTATCTCATTAATCCTCAGTTCCCAAGATGGAAAAACTCAAGTCATTGAATCATGCAAAGAATTAATAAATGGAAGATGCATGCCCCAGAAATACCCAAAAGAACAATTATAGATGGTTCCAGAGCTAACATCTTTGGGTATAAACTATACTCCCTCAAAAATGAAAATCATTTTTCAGAGAAATAGTCACAAAGTAAAATAAAATGTGCAAAAAAGATAAGTGAGTGGTCATTAAAGCATTCTGAGATGTCAGAATGGATTATCTCATACTGAATAAAAAATTGATGGGGAAATGAGGAAAACTGAAATGACACTGTCAGTTATCATAGCACTCTCACTTTTCCCTTCTGAATTTGTTGTGAGTCCTGCTGGCCATGCCCATAGGCTGTTTAAAATCACACCATTTGAGGAACAATGGACATGGACAACAGGTGGGATTGACTTTGGGGGGAATGGGTGGGTGGGGAGGGGGACAGAGGGGAGCAAAAAGGGGATGGATGTAATACAACAACAATAAAATTTTAAAAACAATAAAAAATTAAAAAATTAAATCACATCATTTGCCTTATTTAATTTTTTTCTGCAGTCATAAATATTAATTAAGCTCAACCACAGAGAGGCTGCATTTCAATCCATTCACTTCCTGAGGACCAAAAGCAATTAAGACCCACAGAAATTAAAATACTAGTTGGTTCTAAAAGTCTTTCCTGTGACATTCACTTTTTCTTTAGTTAGGTCAGATATATTAAACCTTAGTGGTTTCTCTTGCCCTGTAGGTATTCCCAATTTGATTCTCTTCTTGCAAATATGATTTATATTCCTGCAGAGGAATTGTTTATTTTCTCCAACACAAAATGCAGCAGTACATATGTTTTGTTTAATAGGGACCAGAAATATTTGTGTGCAGTTTTTTCAGCAAGCTGATCAGTGGCAAAGAACATTATTTATAATATCTGTTTATTTACTACTATTTAATGGCAAAACCATTAGCAATAATTGTAAAAAATGAGAAATATATAAAGTAGAAAGTAAAAGTCTTCTCCCACCCCTCCTAGTACCAGCTTCTGGAGGTTAGTTTGTGAAGAATTTTCTGTGTGATATTAAAATGTTTTCTATGCATAGACAGAGTCAGTGTTTATTTTTATAAAAATTAAATCAAATTACCCATATCTGCAACTATTTAACCTTTCATCATTAAACAGATATACATTCTATATGATTTTATAGAAGTTTATATAATTCTTTATAACAGCTGTTCAATATTCCACAATAAAATTAGGTTATTATTTTTTAATTTTAATAGCTTGTTACTTTTCAACTATAGTTGACATACAATATTATATTAGTTTTAGCTGTATAACCAAGTGATTAGACATTTATATAATTTATGAAGTTATCACTTTAATAAATCTAGTACCCATCTGCTACCATACATACATTTTATCTAAGTATAGCCATTCTGTTTTTAATTCCATTTTTATAAAATATCTTTTTCTACCCCTTTTTACCCCTTTATGTGTGTCTTTTGACCTTAAGCAAGTCTCTTGTAGACAACATACATAACAGTCATGTTTTCTTATGCTTTCAGCCATACTGTCTTTTAATTATAGCATTTAATTCATTACATTTAAAGTAACTGTTGATAAATATGTATTTACAGTCATTTTATTATACCTTTTCTCCTTTTTCTTCTTAAAGATGACCCTTTATCATTTCAACACTGACTTGTGGAGATGACTTTTCTTTAGCTTTTTATTATCTGGGAATCTCTTATTTATACTTTAATTCTAAATGATAGTTTTCCTGGGTAGAGTAATCTAGGTCATGGGGCCTTGCTTTTCATATCTTTGAACAGTACATTTTCAATCCCTTCTGGCCTGCAAAGTTTCTGTTGAAAAATCAACTGACAGTCTTATGGGAGTTCCCTTATAGGTAACTAACCCCTTTTCTCTGGCTGCATTTAAGCTTCTCTCTTTTCTTTTTAAGCTTTGGCATTTCAAATATGTGTCTTAGTGTGGCCTCTTTGGGTTCATCTTGTTTAGGGATCTCCTGAGTTGCTGGGTTCATATGCCTTTTTCCTTCCCCAGGTTAGAGAAGTTTTCTATCATTATTTTTTCAAATAGGTTTTCACTTCCTTGCTTTTTCTCTTCTTCTTCTAACACCCCTATGGTATGAATTTTAGTACATTTGAAGTTTTCCCAGAGGCTCCTTATGTATTCTCATTTTTTAAATTATCTTGTTCTTCTTGATGTTCTAATTGGTTATTTTCTGCTACCATAGCTTCCAAATTGTTGATTTGATCCTCTACTTTGTCTATGTTACTGTTGATTCCTGTAATGTGTACTTCATTTCAGGTATTGTATTCTTCATTTCTGACTGGTTCTTTTTGTTTTCAACCTCAAGTTTTATTTTTCTTCACTTTTAAAAAGATTTACTTTATTTATCTTTAAAGAGAGGGGAAAGGAGAGAGAAAAAGAAGGAGAAAAATATTGATATACAGAAGAAGCCTCAAATGGTTACCTCTAGAACACCAACTACCAGGGACCTTGTCTGCAACCCAGGCATGTACTCTGACTAGGAATCAAACTGGCTACCTTTTAGTTTATGGGATGATAGTCAACCCACAAGCCATACCACTCAGGGCTCCATTTTTATTTTCCTTAATCTCGTCATTAAAGGTTTTTAAGTTCATTTACTCTTCCGCTATGTTCACTGGACATTCTTATAACTAGTGTTTTGAATTCAGTATGTGATAGATGACTTATCTTTGTTTTAATAATTCTTTTTCTGGAGTTTTTTTTTTTTTTTTTCTGTTCTTTAATTTAGGACACATTTCTGTGTTTGTTTCTATGTATCAGGTAAAGCTGCTATGTCTTCCAATCTTGGTAGAATGTCCTGTGGGGCCCCGTGGCACAGCTTCCTTGTTACCAAAGCCGTGTGCTCCAGATGCTCACTAATGAGGGCTTTGTGTGTTCTTCTATTGTAGCTGAACCTTAATTGCTGTTGGCACATCAATGAGAAAGATTTACCCCCAGGGTTGATAGCTTTCCAGGGATGGCTGTAATCATAGTAGAGGAGCTATTTATAGGGCTGACCCCATGGAGCAGGACTCACTTCAAGCAGGGCTGTGGCAATGCCAAATCTGCCCCTTCAATGTGTTGCTCATGGAGGTGGTTGGGTGGTATTCTGGGATGGTCTGAGCTGTCCACAAAGTGCACTGGCTCTGGGATCTCTTGGGAGATAAAGGCCATGATCAGCCTTCACCTGAACCCTGCACTGGGACACTCAACAAGAGCTACAAAGGTACTTTTGCTGGGCTTGGAGGTGCTCAGGAGAGCCCAAGCTGTTAACCAAAGCCAGCTGCTGCTAGTTTTAGGCTTGAGGCCACCTAGCAAGAGGTACAGGAAAGACACAGGAAGGTTGGGTATTACTTGTATGGGATTAGTAGGCTTTTGAGAGATTTTAGGAAAGTCCACAGCATGAGTCAAGACAAGCCATTTATATGGAAAAGCCATTGGAAGCAGCTTGGGTATCCCTACAAATTATGTTGGATGAGTCTCCAGGATGACAAAAACTCAGACATGGCACCTGCCTGTGCCTGCAGGGAGAGAGCTCAACAAAGAAACAATGCCCCCTGGTAGCATATTTGTCTGGGAGGAAGCTGACCTCCCCACCAGCTCTTGCTCAGAAGCCAAATATTCAATTCTTCCCTCTATGTCCCTTGCAAGTTTTAGCTGCTGCCCCAGAGCTGAAACTCAGAGCAAATGAGTTCAAGGAGGTCTGTTCACAGATCCTTTAAAGGGAATGCCTGAGATTCCAGAAGCCCTCTGTATCATTCAGCCACAGTACCTGCTGGTTTTCACAGCCAAAAGTTATGGGAATTTCTCTTTGCAGCACTGGAACTCTGAGTTGGGGAACCTTGTGTGGGGGTCAAACTGCTCAGTACTCAAGGGATACCTTTATAGCTGAGACATTCCTCCTGATTCCTACCACATGTGAGTGTGGGGCTAGCTCTTTCTGTGTCTCTGCAAGTTTCAAAGTGGCTTCTTTTGTATATCCTTAGTTATAGGATATATATATATATATATATATATATATATATATATACATACATATATATATATACACATACATATATATATATATATATATATATTTCAGACAGTTCTATATTTCAGCTATATTTCAGACAGTTCTGAATGACTATTGTTCTATAGTTTACTTGTGACTTTTGATGTCAGGTTATTTATTTAACCATACTTTTCATGATTTGGGCATGTTGTTGCTGAATTACACACACACACACACGCACAAATGATACCAATAAATGAAATCTTCCTATGAGTAATTTCATTTCCCTTTTTTTTTTTTTTTTTGGTGTCTTCTCCATCTCACTGAAGGAATATCTGTTGGGAAGGATGAGAACATAAGGTAGAAATAGGTCAAGATTTGAGTCAGAGAGTTTGGGCTGGAATTGAAGGCCTGGGTGACCAGAGGAAGGCCCCCAGCATCTCTTACTCCCATTCACATGGCAACAAAGAGAGCAAGCTCCCACATGGGAAATGCCTGCTTGAAGCATGAAATTTGAGGTTTCTATTAGCCCCTTACACAACACCTTTTTATTCTCCAAGATACAAGTCATTTGGTGGGCAGGGAACTTGGGTGAAAATAAAGAAAAAATTCTGTATTTCTAAATGCAATGTGTTATTCTAAGCCTCTTTTCTAACCTAAAGATTGACTGATTTCACAACACACCCATGTTTGGATGGAATTTGCAAACTACTAAACTATACGATTTGTGTACATAGACAATATATATTCTCATATTAGCATGTAAATTAGATGAGATTCTTTTCAACTAAATTGTGGAAATATACATTTCCAGTTATGAAGGCCCCCAAACTGAGGATGCTTGGGAAAAGGAATTAATGCTATAGTCAACTTCATTATTGAAATGTTAACCTACCTAATCTCTACCTCAACAGACTCTTAAATAGTTCAGGGGTTAGTTTAGGACCACATAGGAAGTCAACCACAAATTTTAAAAATAGCTAGAATACTATTCTACAAAATTATTTAAATCCTAGGGACTTTTATTTTTTATTTCAACTTAGTAGACATAATAATTTCTACTGTGGGGACCAGCTGAGCACTGCAAATGCCATTATTGCTGAGGGCTTCAACTTATAAAACACATGTAGAGAAAAAACAGAGGGTATTTTTAAAATTTTTATTGTTGTTGTATTACATCCATCCCCTAAAAACATAAGGTATTGAAAGAAGTAAGACCTGTGCACAGCCTAAATCAATCAATCAATCTACTATTTAAGATGGAAAACTCCAAAAAGAATAAGTTATAGTTCCAGTAACTTAAAATAAAGTTGAGTTGTATTATTGGAGTGGGGAGGATCTGACTCAAAAACCAAATTCATTTTTTACTATGGGTTTGGCACTGTCACTAGGACAACTTTCACAAAAGTGAGTTCTGCAATACAAAATTTCTGTGATATATTTCACAAAAATAGTATTCCAGAGTAAAATAAGTATTAAAGAAGAAAAAAAATCTGCTTAATTTTGCTACAATATATCTAAACACTATCATTTAACATGTGATAATTATGTAAGCGATTGGCATATTTTAAATTTTTTGTATTAACGCTTCAAAATCCAATATGTACTTTAAATATGTGTAAAAACATGTATGGGTGTGAATGTATTTTTGCATGTGTTTGGTAATACTGCAACTCATATTAGTTAAAAGAGTAATTCTTTAAACAAATGAATTAATGTAGGCATTTTGGAATAATGAAAAGAAAACTTTGTATTAATATGATTTGGGAAGCTGACAAAAGGCAGTTATTAAATGGTGAATTTTCTGGATGTGAAAGGAAAAAAGAAAAAGTACACATTGGTGGTTACAGAATAGACAGAGATGTTAAGAAGAACAAAGAAAATATATGCATGACTCATGGACATGAACTAAGGGGAGCATTGCTGGAGGAAATGGGGTACTGGGTGGAGGAGGGGAAAGGGGGGAAAAGTGGGATAACTGTAATAGCCAAATAAATAAAATATATTAATAAAAAATAAAAATAAATCCAGTGTGTTAAAAGGTAGAAAAGAATGAATGGAACAGGGAAGTGGAGATAAGGTTTCTCTTTCCAGTTTCTATGTAACTGTGAGGATTTAGAAATGGGTCTCAGGTCTGAGACACAGAATTGCCACCTGGACCAGATGTTCCTCTTCATTAGTATTTACTTAGCATTTTATTTTGAAGACTTAGAGGAATGAATTTATGAGATTTTACTCTTAAAAAGAAGAGCTAAACTCAGTATTTTGAAAGCTACAAATCTATTACGTAGAATACCCTGGAGAATATTATGCAGCACTTACCATCTTGCATATGATATAAAACAATACATTCAAAATCAGCAGCACCTCATCTGACAGAGACAACTAATAGAGAGATTTAGTAGCCAGATGTGGAAAAGAATAACTAAAAAATTGGTTTGTACTTTATATTCAGTTTCACTCAGGGATCTCAAAGCAGCTTAATGAAATCTTCTTACCAGCTTTCTTATCCCATATCCACACTGCTTTAGCATCAAACATAGATTAAGTACTTGGTCCCAAATTGTGTTTACATTAATTCTTCATGTGCCTACATAAATATGGTAGAAATGAGGAATATTTGCCTGTAGGAAAAAATATCTCACCTTTGTCCTAAAACATTCATTCTGAAAGGGGCTCCTTTCTTCCAAGTAAGAGGAAGAGGAGCCCTTTTCAGAACGAATGTCTTAGGACAAGCATAAGATAGTCTTAGCTCTAATTATGAGCTCATATTACAAATATAACAAGACTTAAGGAAACATCCTTAATTTTTTAATTCTGCTACCTTTGAGACTCAAATTATAATACCTAAACATTTCCTTTATTTATATTGGAAGCTATTTAGGGAAAATGGCATGTTTCCTAACAAAAGCATTAATTTGAGTGTTGTCTATCAATTCAGTTTTCATTATCTAGGTCATGTTCTTTTTCTCTTGTTTTGGCAGGCACTGCCACTTCAGCACTGGGTCAAATTCTGTGGGGAAAACAAAAGAAAACACTTCCAGTTGCCATCACGAGAGGTCCAGGTGTTTTCCAGGAGGAGGACATTCAAAACTCAATAGACAGGAATCTACTTGTCATTTTCTCTTATTTTTGATCTTTCTATTTTGCTTCTTTAAAATGCATATTGGAATCAAGAGACTGGGGGGTATTTAGGAACAGGTTAACCCTGTCCCTTTTCTCTTCCAGGATTAGCCAAGTGCCAGAGGTTCACAGGAAGGCAGGATAAAATTGGGTTCCCTGGGGCCTCTTCCTAACCGGAAAAATTATGGGACCTTGGTGGACATTAGCTGGTGTAGTGTGATTGCTGAAACTTTGCTTAGACCATTTTTCATGCTTGGAAATGACAGCTTCCACATTGCAAACTGATAATTGCCAAAGTTCCCTTCTGCCCCCTAATCAACCAGGTAGGACCTGTTTAGGAAAAATGTAGCCCAGGAAATGAAATTTAGTAGGTGTTGGGGTAGAGGGCTTTGCTTGGAGAAGTTAACCCCACTACTAGGGCTTCTGGCAGTAGACAGGCTCTAAGTCCTGTAAGTGGAAAGGTGAATCCTGGCATCTTGGCAATGGGAGGGGTGGTGTGACTGAAGGTGAATGGGAGGGAAGGACTATTAGACAGTGAAGATGGATTTAACACTGCTTATTTTGATAAATCACATCTCAATAGGCAGCTTAGGACAAACTGCAAAATGAGTGAGAGCAAGTCTTTTAAGGATGGGGTTAGTCCACCTTTGGTCAAAAACACGCAGCTGCAGCATAACTAGAAAAGCTGACAGGGTGCAAATTCCCAAGCACCTCCCCAGAACTACTGAATCCAAATCTACATTTTAAAAGATCCCCAGGGAGTTCCTATGCACATAAAGATTTGAGGGATGGTCCCAAGCCTCCTTAATTACCTCAGTCCCAATGGGTCAATGTTGCTGTAATATGTTACTCCTCTCTGTAAAATAAAGCTCAGCTCCTGGCTTTCCAGACAACTCCAGGATCCTCCCTTTGGAATTACTTTTGGAAATAAAAATTGACAAAGAGTGAACACAGACATGTGCATTAAAAACATTTGAGCACTCCCTATGTGCCAAGCCCAGAGTTCTCACAGACACAAAGCAGGGTTCTCAAGCCAACAGCAACCATCATCAGAAGCACTTTCCTGCTGTTTTTTTCTTCTTCTGAAAGAATGGAAAATACACTCTAGAGAGTTTACAAATGGTAAGGGACAGGATTGGCCCACCTAGTGCTCTTGTGTGAATGCACACTGGCCATATCCATTCTGCTGATGTCATGCTAACTCCTAAGAACTAAGCCCTTGATTTTTCTATCAGTCTGGGTCAACACAGGCAGAACACTTCTTGATTATTAGTGTTTCCTTAACAGCAGATAAACTATTTTGAAGGGAGAAATGTAGATTTCCTTTGGAATGGGATTTTGACCCTGGGAAATTCATGGATCATGGTTAAAAGGAGACTTGAAAACCTAGGGGAAAAGAAGTGTTTCATTAAAATAGTTGCTGAATGAACGATAAATATATAAACTCATTTTCACTATCATTGCATAATATTAAAGCAAGTTACATATCATTCTTTTATGTTTATAAAGAGTCCTCCCATCATCACTTTGAGTTGGGGAAAAGAAGCAAACAATTGTTTCATAAGCATAATATTAAAAATCCATGCCTAACTAAATTCTTTCTGATCTCCACATGTGTCAGAAGCTTTGTCCTCTCATAGTTATTAAAACTATGTTTGTTTATTCAGTAAGTAATCAGTATCTAATGGATCTGCTTTTGAATTATCTCTCTGTGTAATGCAATCTTCCTAAGGAGTGCTTGGGACTTCACTCTCTAGGTCTGTGCCTGACTACATGAATCCTATTCTTAATGGCATTTACTGCTTGCCTTTCATCAAGAATACCTTCAAGAATAACATCCAATGTATGAACTAGCTCATAGGTCCACAAATGCAGATGCACCTAATTTAGGCACTTCTCAAAAGGCCATTCATATTCATTCACATTGACAGGTTATTATTGCTACTAAAAGTTACTGTTACTTTATTTTTATCTCTTCCAATTATTTTAGTTGCCTGTTATAATAGTCCCATATGCCAGAAATCTGCTTAAAAACTCAAGAATGGTGGGCAGAATGACAAGTATATACCAGAAATATTTGTCAAACCCTGAACCCAAGTGGGCAGAGCACCAGTCTCCCCACAGGCTCACACATATGGCAGTGAAGTCAACCCAACCATGTGAAAACTCAAAAAATATTCCATAAGTACACCCAACCTTCCAAATAGCTACCCAATTCCATGTTCACAGAGAAAGATGTGTTTGACAAATTCCTCCTAACAGTAGCCTGAGAACCAAGTTTCCTTTTTGTCCCTGTACCATGTTAGGAAATCTCCATTTCTTGTTGACATGGATATCATTTCCTTTCTTCCCTCAACTCAAGGCAGAGCACTGTTCACTTTTTGATACAGGTAAGAAAAACTGATTTGTTTTTCAAAAATGAAACCTTTGGTCTGTTTAATGGTGGTTTTACTGGTTTCCCTTCCAGTGTAAGAATTGAATGAATATCTGTTATTTTGGTAAAGCTTCCTTGACATTGAATCTAATATTCTAATCACATATTTCACCATAAAATAATAAAATGTAACAATAAAATAATAATGACATACAATCATATCACTATACTGCATAAAATATGTAAAGGGATAATTTTAGTGCCCAGACATAATCAGGGCAGTTAGCATAGTATTGGTTTTATTTTTATCATTATTATTACTTATTTCCCATTTTTCCCTTTGAATCTTGCCCAGGGATGATAGACTGTATGTAAGTGGATTGTGTATTTAGCTTACAATGTCATATCTTGCTTTCTTTCAGCTTTTATCAGGACTTCCCAGTGCTTTTTCAAAAGACTGCAACATGCTGAATATTTCTCACAGTTTTTTTTTTTTTTTCATAAATGCACTTTGTTAAGATAATCCTTAGTTTTCCTTTCAACTGTCCTATCCATAAATAACCAATATTTTGGTCATTCAAGAACAATGAAAGTCATAAAAAAGAGTGCGTGAAAATGTGCTCAAATATAACTACTTTTAATAGTCCAATTTTTAAAGACAGAATTTCAGAAATAACAACCTACCCACACAGAAAGTGAAATATTGGTTATGACCTTAGACCCAAAATGTGTTACATGCATTTTCTTAATTAGACATAGGCTTCACCCAGAGAATTCCACCCTGTGAACAGGGAGCTATGAGCCTCTGATTTTTATCAATCCAAAAGCTTATTTGATCGTGGAATGTGTGTTTTCACAAGACTTTGCCAAGTCATCTTTCTTTCTCCTCTATCTTGTTTTTGCCTGCAGACCTGCCAGGTCATGTCTTAAAGCAAGGCTTGTCCCTGACTTACAAGTATCCTCTGAAAGGTTTCGCGGAATGGGGGTATTATCGACCAACCAAACGAGACTCCCCCACAGTTGATATTTGACGGATTATCATCGCTTAGGAAAGTTGAGTTCTGTCCCTTTCCCCAGACTAGTTTCACAAGACAGAGGGTTCTGGTAGGAAGGAGTTTTGACAAGGGATGCAGAATCATAGTGTCCTCTTCTCAGGAAGCGCAGAGGAGGTCCAGGTTTGAGCCCAAGTCAAATCTGCTGATAGAAACAGCGTTCTAATCCCAAGCATAATCGTCGGTTATAAGGCAGGTTTATACAAAACCCTAGCAAAACCGCACGAAAAGGAAAATAATGGGAACACACGCCAAGGATACCTTTGTGGGTCTCAGTACTAGGTGGCTTTAAACTAAAGAGAGATCAGGGGAAGTATCTGTTTTCAGCCCGAGTTATCCGATAACTTTTTCCTGGAGAGAAGCTCCTGGAGCAATATACAGCATTCCAACTGGAGGCATCTTGCCAGATGCTCTGAATAAACCTTTAGAAACCGAAGCTGCGGGTAAGGACCAGCAGTGTGCAGGAAAGGTAGCGCCTCCAAAGACCTGGGTGTTGGAGAAGGAAAGCGAACCCCAACCTGGGAAAAGTCACTGACTCCTGCATAGCCCCTTGTGTTGGGTTCCAGAGCCGCTTGCCTTTTTCCCATCTACCAGAGGCAAAAAGCAGAGAGGGACTCCTGGCAGCATCATACTCCGTCAGACCCTTACCCGAGCCCTCCCAGCCTCCAGAGGCAGAGAGAGGCTGGTTTGAGTTTGTGCAGCACTTCTGGGGACTCCAAAGAAATGACAACCCCTTGGAGGCATTTTCGGGGAGACTCAGAAAGGCGGTGCCCCAGGCTGGCTGAGTGAAGACAGCAGGAGTAAAATGAGGGTACTGGTTGGTCCGACAGGCAGCGTGGCCAACAGGGGGTGCCCTATCACTGCGGACGCTAGTGTTGACTGCTCCAGAGTGCCCGCGAATGCTCGCCCCCCACCCCCCAAGATAGGGGAACAAGCAAGAATCGCCTTTTAAGAAGGCAGCGCCCCTTCCTCGCGGACCTCCTTTCGCAGCCTCGTTTGCTCCTTTAGCTCAGGAATAATTTCTAGAAGCATATTTCAACCTGGAGCTAAAAGAAAAAAGGTAGTGGATACTCATACACATACATAGACCAGACTGTTCTTTTACTTTTTCAATTCCATACACACCAGAAAGCTATCTCTCGCTGTTTTATGAGGTTTGTATATGTTTGACATCTCTTTTCTACTGAGCTGAGAAGCACCAGAGGCAGGGAAGAAAAGGGATTTAAGGTGCTGGTGGTGGTGCTGCTGCTATGTGTGTGTGTGTGTGTGCGTGTGTGTGTGCGTGTGCATGCCTTTCTGCCCTAAGCCTGCGCACAAAGTTTTGAAAAACAGAATTCCTCCAGTGCACAACCCTCTTTCCCAGTTCCTCAGAACTCCGTAATAGAGGCTGATAATCTGGGCCGTTTGACTTCCCTTTGCACACCTACAACAAGTGTGCATACACTCCCACCAGACGCCGCACCTCCTGAGAGCCCCGCGCTACATTACTTTAGGTCGCTGCAGACTTTGGCTTTGGGGGATCCTGCCCTGTAACTTGCCCATTGTGTTCATTAACACCCTCAGTATGAATTAATCACACCATCTGGCATTTCTTAGGTTCAAAGAGATGCCGGCTGGAGAGACTTAGGGTAGAGGAAACGGGTGCGAGTGCCTTGCATCTACTGCTCCTCTTTGCTTACTTCCTAGCTTGAACTTCATCCAGTCCTTCCCTTCTCACTGTTCATCCTCCTGCCAGCCACCTCCCTTGTTATTTGCCACCACTACCCACAATTTTGGAGATGTGGGCCAGATGCCCATGATTTCCTAGTTTTCCCTCTTCTCTGAGATGGAGATAGCAAAGCTGGATCTTCAGGCCCCCAGGTGGGTTTTTGGAACCAAGAAATGGAGTCCACTTTCAAACACCTGTAATACCACCCTCCCTCTCAAATTTGGGCACACTGGGGTCTTGAGGCTGCCCCAGGGCAGATGATAACTTGGACTCAGACGCTGGAGCAAAAATTAAAAGTATATGGTTGGCGGGGTTTCTAATTCTTATAAAACAGCTCCCTCAGGAAAGCAAAGAGGACAGGGGCCCTCCTGAAGAGATCCCATGCTTCGCGTATTGATTGATCCCTTTATTCCTTTCTCTTATCCCGCCTCACCCCACCTCCTGCCCTGTTTATTTTAATTACGAAATTCTGTGCCACTTCGGTTGTGGTTGAAAAGTAACCTTGAAACACCGCGTCCTGAATACCAGAGGCATATTACAGTCTCCCAACCATCAGCTGCAGTTGGCCGAGCCTCATAGGTCCTGCTGGCGTACCGTGTTCCTCCCTGCCAGCTGCCCCCCAGCTGGACGCTGGGGGCCGGGTTCCAATAAGGAAGACGGTCTAGGCGCGCCTCCTTGCCTTCCCGGGCCGCTAAGAGCCTTAACTGTAACAGGGAGGGGCCTCCCAAGAGTATAGCCTAGCGTGTTAAAGGTGTGTACATAGTTTTTCTAAATGCTACAGAGCTTTGCCAATTGGCCCTGTCAACGTCTTGTTAAGAAGGCATGAGCACTGAGAATGAAGGAACCGGGATAAATAAATGCAAGTTTTATAAAGTTCTGCAGAAGGAAATTGGGCGCTGAGGCCGGAAGCTCCTGGGACAGAGCACCAGGCGACCAGAACTATGGGTACGGGCAGGGGTCAGTGCCCTGGGCAAATCCTGGAGTGTCCTGGACAACTCCCAGAGCTTTCTGCCCACCCTCAGCTCAGAGTGAACGCTGAGGAAGAGGGGCTGTACTCAGGAGCCCTCACTACTACTCCTCTGGATCGCCAGTCTTGGCACCACCTGTGGTCGAGGTGGGCTGCGGGCGCCGATGGGCAGGTGCGGGTCACCGGCCACCGCTAGCTCTCACCTAGGTGTGAGCTGATTATTCAAATAGGCTGCCCGGGGTCTGGGGATTGGAGGCCAGTGGCAGCGCGCCACTGTATATCACCAGCCTTCCACGTCACTGCGGCACTTGTAGGCTCTGAGGTCCACACCTCCTCCTCCTCCTTCTCTCTCCACCCGCTCCCTACCCACCCCGAGCCTCGAGCTTCCCGCTGCCTCCTGGCAGCTCCGCACTGCCAACCTCGGCCTCCATCGGTCAGCCCGTGAGCACGACGGTGACGGGTGGCGGGCACTGCCAGGCCTCCTGTAGAGGCCACCTCCAATCCCTGGCCCACTCCTCCCACCACTCACCCCTCCGCCCATTTCTAAGACCTCCGACTAGTCCCAGGAGAGAGAGGGAGTGGAGCCGAGAAAGAGGGAGCAAGAGAGAGGGAGGGAGGAGACAGTGCCTTAGCTGACTTTTTTTTTTTTTTTTTAAGAGGGGGTGTGTGTTGGGGGGGGGGGTGATTGCCAGTCGTTTGTTGTGGCTGTTAAATTTTAAACTGCCATGCACTCAGCTTCCAGTATGCTAGGAGCGGTGAAGATGGAAGGGCACGAGCCGTCCGACTGGAGCTACTATGCCGAGCCGGAGGTAGGCACTCGCCTTTTCCGGGGGGACTCGGGGTGGCGGCGCCAGCTCTTTCCCCAACCTCGCGGCTGCTTTCCTTATCCGCAACCGTCCCCCACCCCCAGCCACTCTGGGCAGCTGCCTTTTCCACCCTCCTTCCACTCAAATGGGTCTCTTTTTTTTATACGACACACTGTTAGCCTTGAGATAATATTAACTTTGTGATCAAATATTGACTTGCGGCGCCTCCAAATCCTCTTCGTGGCCGAACCACGCACTATCCTAACAGAGTTATGTTTGGCAGCGAGTGGCTGGGGAGGGGTGGGAGGTCGGCAGTGAGGGGGTGGGGAGCTGTAGAGGAGAAGGTGGGCAGGAGTTGGGGGCTGAGGTAGAGGCAAAGAGTAAAAGACTAGAGGACAAAGAGAAAGTTTGTGGCTGCAAAATACTGCCGCGTGTAGTTCAGTTAGCGGCCTCCTCCCTATGCTTCCATTCAATGCCTCTGGCTGGCCCCAGACTCTGCTCAGGCAGTGGGTTTCGGTTCTCTTAGGGCCAAGAATGGAGTACCAAAAGGAAAACTGAGCAGAGAAGACCCTGGGACAGTCTCCTTTTGAGGCTACCGCGGTAGCCCTGAGAGGGGTTTCACAGGTTGCTTGCCAAGGTTGAGGTGGGGTCTGGGGCTGCGGTGCCAACTCAGTATGCTGGAAAGGCCCTAGGGAGGGCAGATGCATTTAAGATGCCTGGTTTGGGGATGCTTCAGGTGCCCCCTGTTTTAGAATCTGAGCCAGGTGGAGAAGGGCTATAAACCAGACACAAGTACAGAGCAGTAACACTCTGGCTACCTCCCCAAGGGCGATTTCAGCACTCTGAGTGAAATTTACTCGGTGTGTGCGGAGCGGGGGAGGGGGCAAAGGAGGGGGCAGGCTATGGAGGAACTCCCGGGAGGACTGAGCCCGAGCTGGCCGGGTAACTGGGGGTCAGGGCGTGCTCAAGCCGGGGTGCTAATGCTGTATGCCTCCGTCCCCGGGTTCTGTCCACAGGGCTACTCCTCCGTGAGCAACATGAACGCAGGCCTGGGAATGAACGGCATGAACACCTACATGAGCATGTCAGCGGCCGCCATGGGCAGCGGCTCCAGTAACATGAGCACTGGCTCCATGAACATGTCATCGTACGTGGGTGCGGGCATGAGCCCGTCCTTAGCCGGCATGTCCCCGGGGGCAAGCACCATGGCAAGCATGGGAGGTTCGGCTGGGACTGCCAGTGTGGCGGGCATGGGACCACACCTAAGTCCGAGCCTGAGCCCGCTTGGGGGACAGGCGGCAGGGGCCATGGGCAGCCTGGCTCCCTATGCCAACATGAACTCCATGAGCCCCATGTATGGGCAGGCGGGCCTGAGCCGTGCGCGAGACCCCAAGACATACAGGCGCAGCTACACTCACGCTAAGCCACCTTATTCATATATCTCGCTCATCACCATGGCCATCCAGCAGAGCCCCAACAAGATGTTGACGCTTAGCGAGATCTACCAGTGGATCATGGACCTCTTCCCTTTTTACCGACAGAACCAGCAGCGCTGGCAAAACTCGATCCGCCACTCGCTCTCTTTTAATGACTGCTTCCTCAAGGTGCCCCGCTCGCCTGACAAGCCTGGAAAGGGCTCCTTTTGGACCCTACACCCCGACTCAGGCAACATGTTTGAGAACGGCTGCTACCTGCGCCGTCAAAAGCGCTTCAAGTGCGAGAAGCAGCTGGTCCTGAAGGAAGGAGCAGGCTCCACAGGAGCTGGAAAAAAGGCGGGCGCAGGGGCTCAGACCTCGCAGAGTCAACTGGGGGAGGGCTCCGGGTTGGCCTCTGAGACTACGGTGAACACCGAGTCACCACACTCGAGGGCCTCTCCGTGCCAGGAGCACAAGAGAGGGGTCATGGGGGAGTTAAAGGGTACACCAGCTGCGGCCCTGAATCCCCCGGAGACTGCACCCTCACCGGGGCAACAACAGCAGGCAGGGGCCCACCTGCTGAGCCCACCCCACCATCCAGGCTTGCCGCCTGAGGCCCACCTTAAGCCGGAGCACCACTACGCCTTCAACCACCCTTTCTCCATCAATAACCTCATGTCTTCAGAGCAGCAGCACCACCACAGCCACCACCACCACCAGCCCCACAAAATGGACCTCAAGGCCTATGAACAGGTGATGCATTACCCTGGCTATGGTTCCCCCATGCCAGGAAGCCTGGCCATGGGCCCAGTCACGAACAAAGCGGGACTGGACACCTCGCCCCTGGCTGCAGACACCTCCTACTATCAGGGAATGTACTCCCGTCCCATTATGAACTCCTCTTAAGACAGCTGCAGCCCTGCTAGCCCCCAGAAAATCAAGAGAGAGAGGAAGTGGTGTGGAGCTTTTGAGGTAGGGGTGTTGGAGAGATTCAGAGGAAAAGAAACCCAGGACATTCCTACCCTCAGGATGGCAGTTTCCCCTCACCCTCTGCAGCTCTTCTCTCCCAAATCTAAATGGGCCACACTGATATGTATCATTCTATATAAGGAGGGAAAGGGGGGAAAAGACAGTCAAAAGACAAAAAGAAAAAAAGCTCCCAGTTTTCACTATTGTGTAGATAGATGCCTGCTTCTTGCAGCATCTGCGAATCCTGATTTTTGTTGTACTCCTCCATTGCTGTTGTTGCAGGGAAGTCTTACTTTATTAAAAATAAACAAAAAACAAACAAAAACAAAAAACAAAAAAAAATCCCACAAACCTTTGTGAGTCAGTGTAAAATGATGTAGTTTTAACAGAGAACCAGAGAATTGTACCATTGTTTAAAGAGGGGGTGGGGGGAGATGTAGGGGTATGTTTTAAATGACTAAGAAAATAATACATTTCCATGTTTGACACAGTGAAATCCAGGTCTTGGGTCTGATTAATTTATGGTTTCTGTGTGTTTTATTTATGGCTTATAACTGTGTGTTCTGGCTGCAAGGACCAGAGTTCCACAAATCTATATTAAACTGTTATTGCTGGTTTTATTCCTTGAGTCGTCAAGATTTTTTCTTTGCCTAACTTAAAAAATGAGCAGGTCTAGAACTTGGTGGAGGGAGGGAGAGTCTGGCTGGTTGAAGGTTTTATTGGGGGGTGGTATTTTAAAATATTTTATTAAAATTTTAAGTTATATTAAATTTGAATAGATTTTACACATGTGCTGAATGGTATGGCTCATTTGGTTGGGCAGACTCCCACAAAGTGAAAGATCACGTTGGATTTCTAGAGCACATGTCTGGGTTGAGGTTTGATCCCTGGTTGGCGAGAGGCAATCAGATATTTCTCTCTCACATCAATATTTCTCTCTTTCTCCCTGCCTTTCCCCCCAGTCTATAAATAAATAAATAAATAAATAAATAGCACCCATGTACCCATTGCCCAGGTCCTGAAATTATTTCACTGTACTTATTACATTGCATTTATCTACAGTCCATTTGGTCAACTTGTCTTATATTTTAAGGACATTTCAAAGTAAATTTTAGACATCAGTATATTTCTCCCTAAGCACTTCAACAAGCACATCACTTAAATAGAACTCAATAGTTTATGTTTACTTTTTTTTTCTTTATTTTGAGTTTTGCTTTACAGCAATGAAACACAGATCTCAGGTCCACCATTCCATGGCTCTGATGCAGGTTTACCTTTCAAGCCAGGTGCAAACTACATTTTGATTTTCCATCTGGGCCATGTGAAGGTCCAATGTTGTTGAAATCTCTTGTGCTATAAGGTGGGCTTTTCTGGGAAGAAGCTTGTATCTTACATGCTTTGCTATATTCTCATCTTAGCACTGTTTCAAGCAAGCCCAGATTGAATTTGCAAATTTGCTCTTTGCCTTTTCATCACTGCTTCTCTGTGGCTCCCCTTTACCCTCCTGTGGAATTGGATCGCTGTGTCTACATTCCACAATTCTATTCTAGCCTCCTCTTCACTTACTTGTTTCCCACAGCCTTGGTAGACTTTGCTAAAGCCTGGAAGTAGTGAGGAGTCTGGAGAAACAGATGACTTTCTCCTGGAATTAGTTTTAAAAGGATTGATCACACAAGATGATGTTCTAAATCGCGTTATAAACAGTAAGTTATATTTGGTGTGAGGAGAAGTTGGGGTGGCTGATAGAGAGGTCCCAGAGTTTGCAGGGCCCCTCTCCTGACAAACGCCAATGCCTTGAACAGAAACTGGTGAGCTGGAGTTAGCAAGCCAGAATTGTGGGGCAGAAGGGATGAGGGGTACTTTTTGAGCCTGAAATGAAAAGTCAAATGTATAAAGAAATATTCAGAATACATTCTTACAATCATGCTATCTTTCCCCCATAGACACCCTTAGTCCTTGGCCAATCGCAGTGGGAACCCCAGAAGCGAAGCCGGGCCAGAGTGTGGAAGTGTATCAGGCTTCGGCTTTGCCAGGGGCACTTGCGGGCCTGAAAATTGGCTGGGGGAGTCAGGAGCCTCGTCGACTTGGGGCTACGGGAGCACAGCTAGCTTAGCAGTGAGAAAGAACTCTCCACAAGCCTCTGAGGCCAGGACATTTTGTCTCATATTTCTAAAGCCCAGGCTCCTGTTTCCGGAACTAATCTTTGGGTTTTGTTGGCATCCAAGCCTCTAGTGTCCCAGATTCGCCCCAACCCTGGAGACTGCCTCTCAGTGAGCCTCCACCACCTTGAGAGGTCTGTGCCCCCTCAAACCCTGGCCTTCCCATGCACTTAAGGGGAGCTTGCCCTTGCCCCGGCCATTCTCTCCCTCTAAATCCTTGTTTTTAACAGGCCATATTTTCTCCAGTAACACAAGGAAGAGATATTGGGGCAAAGGGGTGGTGGTGGTGGTATCCGTAGGTAGAATTCAGCTATCAGGGCTGTCTCCCCTACTAGCCTGGACACACAAGTTGTGAGCCCAGCCTGAAATGTGTTTCATTATCACATAAAAGACTCCTGTGGTGAAGGAGCGGAGAGGCAGGGCCAGGGCCGAGTAGGGAACAATGGAGACTGAAAGCACTGCCCTAACCTGCTATGTTTCCTAACGCATGCCCATTGTTCGAAGGTCGTATTAAAACTACTTAGCACCCCCCCCACACACACACACACACACACTGATCCTTGTCGATAAGATAGAGTTCTGTCCGAATCCATGAAAAGGACGTAGGGGAGAGGGAGCATTCAGAGGTTTCCGCGCTTCTTCTTTCACACCCCATACACCGGCCACCACCTTCTTCCCCCCAGTCCCGGCTCCAAGCTTAAGAGCTCACAAATAGCCCCCCCGCCTGCCTTCCCCCAACTTTGGGTATTGTAGCACCCACCGCTTCTTTTTTCCTCTCCCCTCCCTCTTTTCTTCCTTCCCTCTCAACACACACATCGAACGCGTGCTGGTTTAAGCAACCATCATCTATGAATAAACAAAGTCAGTAAACAACCGATAAAAACCATTCTAGATCTGAATTCCAGGAGGGTAAACTTTCCATGCCACGTCAGACTTCTGCAAATTTGCACAGATATTATATTGCCTCCCCCCACCTTTATTCTTCTTCTTTTTTTTTCCCCCCCTCCAGGATCCCATTGTACTTAACTGAATTTTATAACGCTGATCGATATCTTGGTAAAATATTCATTTTTAAACTAGTGGGCAGTGAAATCTTTGCTTTGTGTGCTAAAGTCAACAGTCACTGGGTTTGAGCTCAAATAAATGTGCACGGATGCCCGGGCTGGGAACAGTCGGCCTCAACCCTCGGCGCGCTGGACGCTCGGCCACCGTCTGCAGGAACTCCGCAGGTAGGGAACGCTCCCAGTCCGGGGCCGCACTGGTGGGCCCTCCGATGTGTCTGCCCCCTACCCTCACTAGGGCTGGCTTGCCACCCCTCCCCAGGTAGCACTTATCCCGTCTAAGAAGCTCCGACTCCTCAGAGGAAGGGGTTTGGCAGGAGGGGCCATGAGAAGCTAAATCTGAGAAGACCCAGGGGTTTGTGAGGTGGACTGCCCCCCCCTCCAGGTAATTTCTACGAATGCGTAGTTTTAGACGATGAGGAGTAGAAGAGTTACAAACTTGGACTAAATCTGGGCTCTGAGTATAGTTTGGTAGGGCTCCAAGCTACAGGAAGCGAAGGCGGTCCGATCACAAGGCCGAAAGTTTCCCAAGGACGGTAGGAAGGTGGGGTAGCTCCCTTGGTCTCAGAATCAAGGGTGAGGGTAAGTGGGAAAGACAGTGCTGGTTGGTAGGGGTTGCAGAAGCTAGAGTGGAGATGCTCCAACCCCACCCACCCCCGTCCACCTCGTGCTTGGGTTCCAGTCCAACCTCAGCTTTTCTCCGCAAGCCCTCAGGCCTAGACCTTAGCCAGCATTGACACTGAGCAGAAGCCGAGGAGGGGCAGAGCATGACCAAGAAACTAGTGAACTTTTCGTTTGGGTGGCAAGAAGTGGTTGGTGGCCTTTATGCACACACGCACACGGCGGCAGGCGCATTCGGGGAACCTCCAGGGTTATGAGCTGGATCCACGATGAAAAGTCAGAAACCAGCGGAGGGGCCACTCCTCACCCGACTCTTTCAGCTCATGGTTCGAACTGGCCGCTGCGGTGCATGAAAAGGAGAGTTTGGATTACCGAACAGAATTGAACACATCTTTCTAGGAAGGAGCGGGTTGGGGAAAATAGTGGTTTTGATACTGCCAGTTGAAAATGCAGGACTCTCATTTTCGAGGATACAAAATAAGATATTTTTCTGGGGTCTACCAGATACCCCCTAAAATCTGCATTCCCCCTGGGGATTTTGCTTTAAACTGCTGTTATCTGGCCTTGTAAGAAGTCATTGCCGGCTCCTTTATCTGGATATTTCACCAGTGTGACACGATGCGTACCTGGCCTACCGAAATAACACACTACCTCAGCCAGGAAGCGCTTCCAGTCTGTGCCAGAGTCCCCATATCCTGAACCCAAATGGGTAAAAATTCGTCCTGGTAATTGACAGGGTCAGTTTGTGGGCACCTCCATGTGTGGAAATCTTGGGCCCATCCTCCTGTCTTCCCACCTCAAGACCCCGTTGTTCGACTTAGTTCACTGCTCCGGATGCCGGCTGAGTTGCTGACCCACGGCCGTTCAAATCCAGGCCCAGGCTCGTTTGGCTGGTTATCTTCTCTGGAAAAGATGGAATGTCTTCAGGACACAAGGCCAGGCTGATCGTTTTTTAAATAATTAATGTCTCCCCGTTCCCCTAGTAATACACGGCCTCGAATCCGTCAATTACTTGTCATTAGACCAGTGTTGCCCAACGGTCTCCCTTCGGACTTTTGGTGGCACCAGGGCACCTAGCCAGCCCGCTCCACCACGGAATGAAAGGTGCCTGGCCTTTGAGAGTCGGGTGGGAAGTAGCCACTGCCTTTAATTCAATGCGATTTTTGAAAGACTCTCAGCTGAAAAGATGTTCTTCAAAATGGCCAATTTAAAAGCTTGATCTTTATCACCTGCCTTCTGCCTTTGCTCAGCTTTGTAAAGAGAAACCGGTCCTCAGTGCTTTGGGAGTCTCTTAATGGGGCTGGAGGGGGGGGGGTGAGGAGAAGAGAGGAGAGAGATAAGGCTTAATAGGTCAGGGGTAAAGACCTTTACTCAAGAAGTTACCTGAAAGTACCTGGGGGTACCTGGTTTGATCAGGGGCAGTGCATTGTTTAAGCATGTAGTTGAGGGGGGAGGTGTATACTGGAGGCCCCCCAGGCTTGGGACAAAGCAGGGTATCTACTAGAAAATACCTGCTGGAGTGTGTAGGCCAGAACTGTCAGGAAAAGGACAGGGTGTTGTTCTGGCTGCAAATATTCAGCCTGCAAGAGGAGATAGGAAAGGGAATTTTTTTCTGAGTCCCCACCTAGCCTAGGATATGGCATTGCAGAGTTCATGCCTGCTATCACCTGGAGACTTGTAGGCACCAAGTCCTGCCACCCAGAAAAGGTACCACCTCACCCCCACAGGATTTAGAGCCATCAGTCCCAATCTCCTGTCCTCTATACTGTAGCAGAAAAGAAAGATTTCAGACCCTTGCTCTGTTTGCTGGGTCAGGGACAGAGGGAACACCAGTCCTGCCTGCAGCACCATGGCAACGAAGAACTGGTGAAGTGAAATTAAAAAAAAACAAAAACAAAAACAAACAAACAAAAAAACAGAACACAAGAAAAAACTTCCCCAAAGCTCGCAGTTCCCTTTAATTTCAATTCAGTTCCTTCCTTCCTCCATCAAATGTTCTTTTTATACTAAACAAATATCTAAAGGTTTCAGAACTTTACATGCCCCCTTTGTGCCAAAATGGTGTGCAGGATTTCTCCTTGAAATCCTGCAAAGGCATGTTTCCTCCCAGTTTACTGCAGAATCCAGATCACAATTTATTTTAGCATCTGCCCTAGGAACTGGCTTTCTTCTAACAGAAGACAAGAAGATATAAGAGATGGATTAAAAATTTTATGAGGCAGTGAGAAAACTTTTTTAAGATAAATGGAAAGCAGGCTGACAGCTGTCAGGGGTTGTTTGGGATGGGGCTGTGGGGAGGAGTTAGGTGGAGAGATTGCAAAACATAAACACAAAGGTGTGGTGATTGCTGGGGAGGGAATGGTGGTGGAGGTAGGTGGAGGAGTGTACAAGGGCATGATACTGGTGATAGAGACTTAACTTGGGGTGGTGAACACAGTTTACAAATGATGTGTTGTAGAAATGTGGACCTGAAATGTGTATAATTTTGTTAACCACTGCACCCCAATACATTCAGTAAAAATAAATGGATATAGGCTGACTGGAACCTGCCTGTGTGCCTGGCTAGCTCTTCTCTTTAAGCCTTTGGCTTCAGACTCACATCCTGTCTGGGGCATGTCACAATGTTTGGGATGTTTTGAAAAATTCTGTTTGGTGAGATGCACCGGATATAAGCGGGATGTTACAGGCACCTTCAGAAACCAGCAAGCAAAAATTGCATGGGACAGATGCTGATTCTTAGGAAAGCTCTGTGGGGTCCCAACTCCTTCCTCTCCCTTTGACAAAGCCCCCAGGGAGTGCCCTACCTCTGAGCGCTTCAGGGGTTGCCAAGGAAGCCTAAATCCTGGGGCATCTTCCCCATTCTCTTCACAGCCTTCCTGCTCACTCTCTTATCCGTTTTCTCCTTTCTTCTTTAATACAATCATGTGCATACCCCACCCCACCCCCTTCTGCTTTTGTATTTGTTGATGACCTAACACGCTCACACCAAAAGCCACACACAGAAAACCAACAACGTGGGATGGGAGGAGACACCAATTATGATTGAGGCTAACAAGCCTGGAACACCCAAGTTGAAGCTGGCTGTCTCCTGGGAGACTGATGGAGGCTTATTTTACAAGCTGTCATTACACCCGGGTCCCTATTGCCAGACTAGAGGTGATTCCTATTTCTCCCTCCCCCTCAGCCACTGAATCTTATGGGCTTATTCTCTGCAGAAGCAGCTGACACCGAACCTCCTCTCCTGCACAGGTACAGAGTACAAGGTTGTTTTATTTACATGCACATCTTCACAACAGAACGCTTATATTTAACATTAGTGGCTGTCAGAATTCTGAGCTCACAGCCACGAAGACAAGGACTGGTCAGATGTCAATGTCACATGCACACACACACTCTTGTGCCCTGCCAGGTTCCCATTAACAGGCATTGACTTTCCTTTCATATTCATTCTTACCCTTTCTTTATTTTGTTTCCTTCCTTCCTTCTTTCTCTTTCTTTCTTCTTCTTTCCTTCCTTTCTTCCTCCTTCCTTCCTTCCTTCCTTTCCTCCTTTCTTTTTTCCTCCTTTCCTCCTCCTCCTCCTCCTCCTCCTCCTCCTCCTCCTCCTCCTTTCTCTCTCTCTCTCTCTCTCTCTCTCTCTCTCTCCCCCCCTCCCTCCCTCCCTCCCTCCTCCCTCTCCCTCAGTTTTACTACTAGATAACTGGTAGCTGGGGATGCTGAAAGAAGCAACCCAAATTAAGTTGCATTGATTCATTCACACTAAACTAGAGGCCTCCTGTTTTCATTAGTACAAGTGCCTAGGGTTTACTATCTCCTGAAGCTAATTGGAGGCAGCATTAGTCCCTGCAATTTCAGGACATCATGCCAGCAATGCCGTTTTTTCTTTTAACTAAAATTTTTCAAATTAACTGAGTGGGAAAAAACATATACATGTGAGTAAAACATACTAGTGTTATGCACATTACACTTTTGGAATGAGAATTATTTGCTGCATTTTCTTAGTTCCACTTGTTTAAGTAGTTTCACTTCTACTCAATAAAGCATTTGAGGACTGGACTTTTTCACAAGCAATCAACTTTTCCTTTGTTTCATTTATTTGAAAAGGCTAAAACAGAGGTTTTAATAATAAGCAGGAATGTGTTTTTTTTTTTTTTTTTTAAATTGTCGTTGTATTACATCCATCCCCTTTTTAAGCAGGAATGTTTTTAGACCAGGGTTGGTACTGACCCAAGCAAATCAAAATAAAATTGCATACATGTCAATTTTGACTTGTTATTTCATTAGAAATATAATCTAAATCCATTTCTTCTCTTTTCAAAAGGCAGATGTAATTGTATAATAGATTTTGTTGGAAAGTTTTTTCTCATGTAAAGGAAAGCACACAGTTCCCAATTTGAAGACATGAGTGTTAAAAGTTTATTACTTGAAAGTACAAAATTTAATCTTGGGAAATATTTGGAGGAGACAGTTTGTGAAGAACTAAAGCCTGAAGTGGGTGGCTGGAGAACTGGGAAGGGAGGATAATGATTATATGACATTTTCTTGGAAGAAACGAGATGAAATGTCAGTCAGGGCAGGACATGGATTATAAGGAGCACTGTATGCAAAGAAATCAGATCAACATGTGTGAACTCTGGTGTAAAATTATATACCCCTATACTGAAGCTTTCTGCTTGCCCTATGTTCTAAAACCTAACCTAAGAAATTTAAAATAAGAGAAACCAATGCCACTAGTTTCCATTTAGTCTGTAATTTTGAACTAGATTAAACTGAGTTGTTCATACAGAGAAACAAGTTCTAGCTTCAAGAATTGCTGGTTGAGAAAATTTACCTTTTACTCAAAAAAGTAAGTCTATTTCTTGCCAAAACTTTACCTTTATTTTTTAAACTTTACCTTTTATTCTTTCGTCTTTGTTTTTCTTATCTCTTTCCCTCTCTCTTTTTTCTTTACCACAAATGTATTCAATCCAACAACCATAGAGTAGGGTTCTCTCCACACCATGCAAGGTGTCTCATGAACAAGAACTCATTTAAGCTTCCTCTTACCTCACAGGGAGATGTCAGAATTCATGGGTGATTAACCTGGGGCAGAGAGAAATTAGGGAACCTGCTCCAATTTCAGAGCTTGGCGGTGAACTCAAGTCTTTCAGCTTTATGTTCTTGTAATTTCTCTTGGCTTCATATGACTCTGCATACAGATCTCTCAGGTTTAAATGCAGTAGGGAGCCTGCTTTCATCAGAAACTCCAGGCTTCAAAGTGAGATGCTTCTGGTAGAAAGTGAAGGCTGAAATGTTAGGGGAAGGTTGGAAAGAAATAGGATGATCTCAAGAAGATTGAGGCTTGGGAATTTTCTCTTCAGGGATGCCAGAGATCCCACCCACTAACTTAGAAGGCAATAGAATGGATTAGGAATGGAACCAGGTTGAATTCTTATTTCATCTTTTGTAGTAATACATTTATAATTCCATTGTGACTCTGCTCCCTCAAAGCTAGCCAGAGGTTTAGTAGGCCTAAACCTCTCTTTTCCATGGAAGCTTCTGGGGCCATCTGGTGAATGCTGAAAAGAGAAGACAGCTCTTGCATTATGATTAGAAAAGAGAAAAATGTCAGGGGCAGGACAATGGCATGACTGACCTATGGGTTAAAGCAATACACATTGCCAAATTATTTCTCAAGAGACAGCCTGTCAGCCTATTCCTGCCTGGGGATTCTGAAGGTGGTTGAGGGATGTCCTGAGACTCTTGCCTCTGACCTCTCCCTGACCTGCACCTGGTGACCTGACAGCACAGGTGACAGCACAGCTGGAATGCACGCACTGCCCACAGCTGGGCTTCAGTGCTTCTTTGCTCCTGCTCCAGCCACCAGAACAACAAAATGTGAACTCCCACAACACTCCTCCCTCCCAAATGCAGATCTAAATGAACACCTGCTTCCATCACAGAAGGAGGCCTCTAGTCTTAGAGAATAGTACCACCTAGCTCCCCACTAAGTTACACTTAGGCACCTGACTCTACAAGCCAAAGATGGCTGACACCTGCTTGCACCTGACTGAGCGGGGGTCCTGACAATAGGGTCTCAAGGCCATACATGGAGGATTCCTTTTTCTCCACCAACATTTTAGAATGTAAATTCCCCAGAGCGTTCATTTTTAGTGGTGTGGGATTTTCTTTAGACTTGGTTAACATCTTTTATTTGGGAATATCAAAGGAGGCTCTAGACAACTGGATTTTAAGGTCATCTCAATACACAGTGTTGACAGTGATGTCAGGGACATGGGGATGGCCAACTCTTGGAAGTGAACGAGGTTCTGGATTAAACCCAAACACCCCATTTTAAACTGGATGATTGTGGTGTTAGACTAAGGTAGGGGAGAATACACTGAGAATGAGTTTTACTCAAACTCAGATCAGCTGCCAAGCCTTCTAAAGACTGCAAGAGAAGGGGAGAATGCAATCTTAAAACTATTTGTAGGGGTGAGTTGAGGTGGGGCAGATAGGTATCCAATATGTATTTTTTTCCACTTTCCATTTTTATTACCACCTTTTCCCACCAACAGTTTGCCAATTAAAGGCCTCTCTTGATTTCTTTGCCTTAAAGTGACATTTTGATTCACCCAGGCAGACAATTAAATGCCCCCCCCCCCTTCTCAGCTCTCTGGAACAACTTGCCTCCTTATCTTTTGCCGTCATTGAGCAAGGAGTTGATCTCCGGCACTAACCTGCAGTTATCAGAATGCTAGCCTCATTTAGAGAGATCAACTCTAGAACCTGAAGCAATCCTTTCATTGATTGCTGAAAGTGCTGTTTAGATTGTACCTGTGCTCAGTAAACAACTAAAAGTAACTGCAGGATTTTTTTTCCTTGCATTTAGTGGAATTTAGTGGAATATTTCTCCCTCCCCCCCCTCCCCCCCCCCCCCCCGCCCCCTCCTGCGTGTACGCGCGTGCGCGCGCGCGCGCGCGCGCACACACACACACACACACACACACTCCTTCCCTTCTTTCCTTCTTTCTTCAGGCTAAAAAAAAAAAAGCCAATTGTGGTCCTTTTATAACAGTCAAAGCTTACCTCCCCATCCCCAGCAGCTGAGTCTTTTGAGGGGTGCTATACCTTCCTCTAAGGACTCAAGTCTCTCCCAAAGAACATAATCCTCCAAATTCCTAAATCCGTAGAAAAAGCTCTTGAGAAAGTGTTGACCCTTTACGCTCCCTATCCCGTCACCTCCAAAAGTTCACACCTGACTTAAATATTTGCCAGAGACTTCTCTGCCCCATTCTTCCCTTATCCTCCTTGACAAGTCCCCTCTGAGGTCGCCATTCCCTCTCGTTCTCTGATAAGCTTGTTGAGTTCAGAACTAGCTGAACAAAGTTGGGGATAGGGCAAATTTGGTGTCTGTAATGCAGGAACAGGGCTTCTGCACCTAGTCCTCTGGTCCTTGGGGATAAAAACAAATTAAATTGGTAAGCTTATTCTCAAACTTTTAAAGTTTTCAGCAAGATCCCCATTTACTCTTCGATTACAAATAGAAAAAGTGAAATGTGTTTCCTATTGTCCACAATTTACAATTATCTGAGTAGACCATTTTTTTAAATTGGGCTCTTTTATTTAGCTCTATCTTCAGGAATAGGTTTGCTATAAAGGAATCTGTTATCAATTTGTGAAAACTAAGTAGAAAAACATAATTGTCAGTCATCACAACAATATAAAAATTATTACAAATCCTAAACAATGATAGCTTCAAAGTCAACAAACCTTTAAAAATAGTTGATAAATGATAATGAACAGGTTTTCTTAATGCATTCAACACAATTAGCCTGCAATGAGTGTGATTTCAAACATTTAGGAGCTTATTTTTCAAAGTTGGTACTATTTCAAATGGAATTCTTTTCTTGTTTGCTTAAATACCTTTCACATAATAAAAAATATTTTTGAAGTTAGATCATTCTAACTTAAAACAGTTTTTGGACCTGGCTGGTGGCATAGTGGATAAGGTGCTGCCCTGTGAACCCAAAAGTCACTGGTTTGATTCCCCAGCCAGGGCACATAACAAGGTTGCAAGCCAGATCTCCAGCCAGGTCCATAGCTGGAGGTAGGTGAAAGGCAACCATACGTTGACTTCTCTCTCCTACTCTGCCTCTCTCCCTTTCCCTTTTTCTAAAAATAATAAAATAAAATCTTTTAAAAACAACAACAAAAACACAGTTTTCTAATATCCCCAGCTTCAAGCAAAACACTTTTTAAAAGTTTCACAAATTTAATTTTTGAATCTGTTCTTTCCAAGATACCAAAAGTCTAATGTTTTAAATTTTAAAAATCACCATTTGTCCATGAGTTATCCAACTGGAAAAACCCATAAAATATAAAACAAACACTGATTTCTTAGGATTTAAAGTTATTAAAATAGAAATAACTTTCACAGTATCAAGTGTTCCACAGTAATGAATGTTAAGCAAATAATTTTTTTAAAAAAGTAGTCCCTGAAATTACATTGATATTTTATTATATTAGGTACCCCTGGACAAACTAATAAAGTATGTAATTTCTTTGCTCCTTACCTTTTCTAGCACAATTTTGTGAAGTACAATAAGCATTTGGGGTTTTGATATATTTATTATATTATATCTACCTATATTTGCTGAGGCTCAAATATTTCTTTGTGCTATGTACAGCCTATGGTGTGTCCTGAGAAATAGAAAGAATGATAAATGGCTCTCTAGACAAGTTACAGCATGCAGTTCACAGTATCCTAGCTTGGTTGTTACTGACTGCTACCTTGTCAAATATCAGCTTTGATATGACCAAAGCTAATTACCAAACTTCACTTTATATTTTTCTCTAAAGTTTATGTTTGATAAAATACTTCAATAGTACTACTTAAATCTCTTGTTTCAAAGGTGATTTCTTTTTGTGTTTCTCAGTGTTTGTCTTTTTAGCTATGAAATTTACCCCCCCCCCCCCGCACCACCAAAATTTCTGGGGAAGCAAATATATTGATCATTTTTAGATTGCTTGAAACATTTAATAAAATATTTTTAAAGCTTCTGGATAAAAATAGAATTGATTCTAATTGAAACAGGAATCTGTTTGCTTTACCTCCTTCCTTTATGCAGTGTTTGTGTAGCTCTCTCCACACCTGGGATATTTAGGTATTCTGTAATAGTTCACCACCTCTGGAGCCCAGGCATAGCAATGCTAAATTCTGAAGAATAGTTTAGGAGAAACCTGCAGGTATTAGTGGGACATGGGATGTAACCTCCTGGGTCATTTTGTTTAGTGCAAGGGGCAAAAACACGATCCAACAGTGTTTACATGTGTATTCAGCCATGAAATTGAATATTATCAAAGTAGAAAAAATGCAAATCAATTTAAAACCAGGGAAAATCGTCTTTGGAATTAAAGCAGCCAGAAGCTCCTAAGTGTTCATGTAAATTGAAGTTTTTAGAAAATGAAAAACCTCTAAATTGCCCTTCTCTGTTCCCTCACCCCTAGGTATAAATTTTGTTCTTTAATTCTACTAGAAATGCATTGACGTTCAGGTATCAAATCTAGCCGTCAAACACCTTGGAATATAACTTTTTCTTAAAAGTTATATGCCTCCCTTTACCAAAGTGTTACTCAAGTCCAGCCTGGTTCCAAAACCGAAGGACACCTGATTTCCTCACTTGGAAATGATCTCCAAGCCGCTGGCTGCGAGTGTCGGTGGCTGGAGCCCCTCTGCCTGCTGCAGCCCGGCGAAGGCACCCACTCGGCGCGCTGTGGGCTGGTGGTGGTAATTCGATTCACATTCCGGCCGCCTCCGCCCGCGCCCTGGGGTCCTCTCAGCCACTTCAGCCTGGATCCAAGAAGCAGCAGGCCAAGCTTAGGAACCTCTTCGCTCATCTTTCGGGCTACCCTACATCAGAGATGCACAAAACACAAAATCGCGATGGGGTTTCTGTGGGGGGTCTTTGCCTCGGACCCTCAATGCTCACTTCGCTAACACAGCATTTCCCAGGGACTCGGTGAAGAGGTGGAAAAAGAGAAGTTATATGAAAAAGAGAATTATATATATATGAAAAACAGTTCTTAAAAAATAAAAATAAAAAAGGCAAACCAGCGGTCTTCTTGCCTTTTCCCAAGTTCTAAAGAGCCGGGGAACCGACCATCGAATGGGGTCAATCCCATCCCCAGTCTCCTGGACGCTGCAAACTTTATTCTTATTCTTCACCCTTCTTTCTGCCTGTCTCCCTCCCACCTCAGAAAAAGCAGGCGAGCCCTGGGTTCTTCTGCAGGTGCCTTGGGCAACAGGCACGTTGGAAAATGGTCGGTGTCGCCCCTGCCGCGGTCAGGAGGAGCAGGTGGACCAGAGCTCTTCCGAAGCAAGGTCTTCGGTCAAGAGTGGGAGCAAGACCCAAGCAGCCACGCCCACCAGCCCTAACTACAACAGTCGCGAAGCTGGGGGCGCCACCAAAGGATAAGATATGCTGGCTTGGTCTTGAAACAGCTTTCATCATTGGGCGACTTCCGAGGATTTTTATTTAGCCTGGAAGCCCGCTCTTCCATCTACCCTACCTTAGCCCAAGAGCCTGGTGTTCAGTCTGGGATTGCCAAATGCTGTCTAGCTTTTTCCTCCCTGCGGAGGGAGAACCATTCGTTGCCTCCGCGTTACTGCGTCCTCTGTTCAGGCCTCTGCTGCAGTCTTACATTTGAGCGGAAACCCCTGTTCCAGAGACGCAGTAACTCCGGTTCAGCCAGCCCACCCAGATAAAAACGGGGTGGAGAGTAGATGAACACGATTTTTATTTGAAATCTATACTTCTTTCCCAGGAACCCTCAGATCAGACCCAGAGTTTTTAACGTGCTTCTAAGCCATGGTCGCGTTCTGGAGATTCAGGAACCTATTCGTGGGGGCCACCCTTATATTTGTTGTTGTTGTTTTCAAAACTAAATAGAGGAAACAGTAGCTATTTAAAATTAATTAAAATGAAATAGTATTTCCTTCGCACATTGTCAGTGATTTGCCTCAGGGGATCCACAATTTTCCCAAGCCTATTAAAGGGTGACAATGAATGAGTGCCCCCAGTAATTTAATTTTCCTGTCACAGTAAATAGAGCTACATTGTAAACCTTAGATCTACTCTCACTGATAAGATCGCCTTGTTTTTCCATTTACACCATAAAGACCCCCAAAAGGGACGCTGTATTGTGCAACCTCTTACTCTTGAATTATTCAAGAACTTAATGACATTTTTCATTTTAAAAAGGGAACTAATTGCCATTGATGTAAAGCATGTGACCTCGTTTGGGTGCACTGTATAAGAATGTAACCATCTGTATTCAATGCAGACCTTGGGCAAAAATTGGAGAAAGACAAAAACACAAATGAGCTCAAAATGGACAGTGGATTCAAGCATATTATTTAATTCCACTCCAAGCCATAATGTATGTTTCCACAACATTCTCTTTTCTGACCTAAAATTGCTATACAATCTCCCATCAACTCAGGCATGTTTTTTTTTTGGATGTAACATGACTTTTTAGCTAGGACAAGAACATATAAATTTTTAAAATTTGGTATCCTTTTGTTATGTGAAGTTACTCAGTGCAATGTCAAGCAAAATACCTAGTCATGTCTCCCTTTTGCTTTCCTTAATTTAATTAGTTTCTTCCTCAAAAGGAAATAAATTCACACTGTAAAGAAATTGCACCTCAGTATTTGCTATTTGAATTAGTCTTCAGTGCCCAGAAAAGCCAGCATTGAAATTCTTCAGTATCAGAATTCTCATTCTTCAAATTCCTTGAAAATGGATGCTTATATATTTTTCTCAAAATAAAAAGGCTTCCAATGTGTTATTTCCTACTCTCCTGTTACACTTTCCCTAGCTCCTGGAAGAAACCAAAAGGAGAGGGAAAAAATGGTCTTCTAGCAATGTTCTTTGGTTTCATAAATTCACAGGTCAGAGTACAAAAATGCTTTTCTTGCTTTACCTGCATAAACCTACATCAGTCAACATTAATTATTTAAAATATGTGAGTAAGTTGGGAAGTAAAACATTTTTGCTGTGCTAGGATGCAGATACTTTTGAACTTTAAAGTGATGTTTGTGATAGACAATTATCAGTTATGCAGTTCCCTTTAAAATGACACTCAATAAACACACCCTTGTTTCACTGAGAACTGTACTTTTTGTGAATTCACACCTCCATCTTGTAGAATTTCTGGCAAAGAATATAAAGAGTATCAAGTACATTTGAACACCTAACTTGATTCTAATGAATCCTACATTATAGCAACATATTTGACTCAATACAACTTCTGCTGTTGCAGCCTGGAATCATGTACAAACAGAATGCTTGACACTCCATCTGTGGAAGTGTATTGAATGCTGTTTTACAGGAGATGTTCTTGTTGTCATAAACTATTACTACTCAAGTTGTGTAATAAAGCAATTGTTTTCATATTTCTTTAAAAGAAACCCATTTCCATCCTTTGTATTATATGGTCTTTGAATATAATAATATGGCAAAAAATTGAATAAGGATACAGAGTTCTTATTATTAAATAATAAGGACTCACTTAGGAAATATATTTGTAAACATTTTCAAATCAAGAAAAGTTGGGGCATATATGGAATTAGTGGTGATCCACCTTAATGAGTTTTCTGTGACAAAAAATACTTTATGGGTCAAATATTAATTTAATTTTAGAGATCTTTCCTTTAGTTTTCCACATTAAAAATGTTTTAAATTAAAAAAATGTTTTAAATAATTATTAGACAAGGAGAAATGATGTCTTTCATATCATGTCCATACTCTAGCATTCTATAGCTTATAATTTTTTTCCATGATAACTGTATTCATTCAACATAAAAATTCCATTTAAACTGTCACAAAGAATTCATTATAATTATTTTTCTTTTCATCTTAAACATCTTTCTTAATACAGGACCACTTGAAGGAGATTTTAAATACTGTAGAAAGTTTGTGGCATGTTTAGAGCACAGCAAAGTCCTCTCATGGCCCCATTTCTAGATCTCACCCTCTTTTGAGTGGATTTTCTGTGTTGACAATTCAGAGAGCCAAGAAGAGGAATTTTATTTTCACTGAGCTTAAGTGCATGGTTCTAAAGGTATGTACAAGAGATTCTGATTTAAGCCATGTGCCGTTCAGTCATTCTCACCTGCTGTCAAAAACAAAACATAAATAAAAACAAAACAAACAAACAAAAAAACTACTTAAAAGCATCCCCATTTGGCCTTTATAAAGATGACATTTTAGTTCTTCATCTATAAAATGGGTTTCTTATTCTTCCATTAAACCTGGTGTGAAGAGACATGTTAGGGCTTTGTAGTTGAGTTTCCTATGTTGATTGGTGAAGATCAACAGCACTCTTACTTTGCTTATTTTTAAAGATGCTGTGCATATATTAGAAGGCAAGAGCGAGACAACTGCTGAGGGAAAAATGTGTTAGCTTATGATACGTAGGTAGATAAGTACCATCAGGCTAGCTTGCACTATTCATACACAATTCCAGTTTCCTAGGTTCTTTTTTTTTTTTTAATTTTATTGTTGTTGTATTACATCCATCCCCTTTTTGCTCCCCTCTAATAGGTGCTCTATAACTGCATTATGCCAACATCTTGAAAGTCTTATCTTAGTTCAGCGAAGAGGACAAATAAGTGCACATTAGCACCCCATTCCTGAATTTGTCCCCTCCTTTAAAGATTTCAACTGTTGTATATATGTTTTTTTAAATGTCAGAGCTAGCAAACATTGATAATAACTTTCAATTATTTTCTATTTATCTAAACATATTTACTGAACTTCTGGCCATTCCAGTTCCCCCCTGACATTATTCCTAAAAATACCTTTAAAATTTTCAGTTTATTCTGTTTAATAAATATTTATAAACATGAATTGCAATCTGACTTCATGTCAGACTTCTGCTTGTCCTTAAGAAGATGGTGATGATGTCACTCAGCAATGACAGTTTTGGGATATAAGTAAATGTGTCTGTGGAAGTAGAAACATCCTGTTTTGGTGTTTTGTCTTTCCTCATGGAGCTCAGGGGCACAGCACTCCTAAAGGACTGCCTGTATAATAGGTAAATTTTATGTCATTATATTTTCAAGGGCTCAGAGTGTTTGGATGACCGAGTAATTAAACCACAGATAAAATATGCCTTGATATATCTCACCTGAACAAACATGCAGGTAAGCACTCTGTCTCTCTCTCTTTGTCTCTGTCTCTCTTGCCCTGACGAACATGCAAACAGACATGTGGCCCGAGAACTCACCTGGTTTGAGGAGGGGAAGCAAATGGGGAGAAAGGGAGACATGCAGCTGCGCAGAGATAGGGAGTTACATGGTATAAGAGTTGGGGAGTGTGTGCAAGATACTCCCCTAATTGGGTATAGAATCTGCCAGGAACTTTGAATTTATAACTGGAATGCTAAGTTGTGAACTGTTATGTTTCTGAAAGATGTTATCTTTTGCTTATCTGTTTTAAAGCTAGCCTAATCTGGTAGGACTGTTTATTTTGGGTTATTTTTATTTTTGTTTATCTTTTAAAGATTTTAGTTATTATTTTCAGAGAGAAGGGCAAGGAGGGAGGAAGAAAGGGAGAGAAGCATCAATGTATGGTTGCCTTTCACCTGCCTCCAGCTAAGGACCTGGCTGGAAACCTGGCTTGCCCCTTGGTTATGTTCCCTGGCTGGGGAATTAAATAGAAACCTTTGGGTTTGTAGTCCAGCACCAGCCCCCTGAGCCATACCAGCCAGGGTTTTGGGGTATTTTTTAAAGGGAGTGGGATTTAATGGCATACTTGAACCTTTATTATATATATATCTGCATACCCCTATAATAAACAAAATACCTTTCTTTTTCACCAATATATATATATATATATATATATATATATATATATATATATATATATATATACCTTGAATTCATGAAGGCTGAATAGATATAGAAGGCATCAATTTGGTAGTGAAAATGTAGGGACTTTTCAAAACATTCTATCAGGATGTAGTTCGCTTTTCAAACAAGATTCTAATGCCTGTCTAATGTTTCTTGACCTCAATCTTTTGTTTTCCCTGATTTTCTTATTCACAGCTACTGGAACAAAAAAGATGAAGTAGAGGGAGGACATTTGTTTTCCTGAGTCTCATGTGACTAAAATGCATGAGCAACTTCTCCCCATGCCAAATTCTGACTGTCAACACAGAAGTATCCTTGAGAGGTCATCACCCTGCTTTGCTTTCAGGCTGTTCTTGGGTGCTTTTCTCAAAAATTTCCATGAAGAATGAGACACAAAACAGACTGTTAATAGTTGATGGTCCAGCCCTGGCTGGTGTGGCTCAATGGATTGAGTACCAGCCTGTGAACCAAAGGGTCACTGGTTCCATTCCCAGTCGAGGCACATGCCTAGGTTGCAGACTTGGTCCCCAGTACGGGGCATGTGAGAGGCAGCCACACATTGATGTTTCTTTCCTTATCTTTCTCCCTACCTTCTCTGCTTTCTAAAAGTAAATAAATAAAATCTTTAAAAAAATAATAGTTGATGGATATAGAGCTCTCAAGGGGAAAGGTCACATGAAAACAAAGATTTACAGATTTATACCATCTATCAGACCAATAACTATTAGGATTTAGCAACACAAAGATATGAAAATATAAGTTTTGATTTGTCCCATTGAACAAACTGAATTTGTGACAGTCAAGTTGCCCAAGAAGACATTTAACTTTCTCTCAAGATACTAAAGCTTACTATGAATAAATAATAATTAGTAAATAATTTTTACAAATCCCTGGGCTAAGAATGAGCCACTGGCCTAAGACATCATTACTTTCTTTTTTCAATATGATTATTTTTCATATGATCAATAATGTGATTATTGATCGAATTTTAGAGCAAGATAGAGTTAGGGGGGGAGAGAGAGAGAAAGAGAGAGAGAGAGAGGGAGAAGAGAAACATTAACTTGTTCCACTTATGTATGCATTCATTGGTTGATTCCTGTATGTGTCCTGACAGGAATCAAACCCATTAATTTGGCATATCAGGACATACCTGGACAATGATCTAACCAACTGAGCTTTCCATTATTACTGAGCCAGAACCATTATTACTTTTCAACAACCAGAAAAAGTCCATAAACTCAGAATTTTTGGTGTAAAAGGTGGTCAAGTACCCATAACTTGTGGGACTTTCTGTGTTGGCCCATAGAATATGGGAAATAAGTTCCTACCTCACAGCAAGGAGAATAGCGGGCCAGACTGTAAACAGGCTTTGTGAGGCCCCCAGGCCAGCAGAGTCGGTACACTTTCCCCAAGGAGCCTTGAACTCCATGGGGCACATGAACAGCCAAGGGCACTCTGTTCACTACCTCTGCCATCTGCCCCAAAGGAAGGAAGGAACCAGGAGTGAAGCATGACTAGTGATGAGAGAATTGAACTGCTCCTAGTACCGTTTCTAATTATTGGGATGAGAAAGAGCATACAAGAGATGAAACTTAACTGCTTTAAAGTGAAAATGTGAACCCCAAGGTTCAGCCCACCTCCCTTATTTTTTTTGAAGACTAATTGTCCTTCACAAGCTGCTATTTGCTGTGGGGCAGGAATCAAGGGTGGGTAAGGGCGGCAGTTTTGACATCTGTGATTTTTCAGTGTGTTTTGTCTCTGTGGAAAGACTTCAGAGGCCCTTGAAGTCCTCAGCCTTAAATCCATGATAATAGGGAAAGGCTTTTTTTCCTTTTTTTTTCTTTTTTTCTCTTTTTTTGAGGTGGGAGGTTTAGTTGGAAGTAACATTGACCCAGACTGCTCTCTGGGTAAACTAGGGCAAAAACCTGATATCATCTGTAGGGTACTTATTAACCACCGCTCGTTTATGGGATCAATATTTCCAGCAAAGCAGTCAACACTCAAGTTACACCACTATGTCTCTTTTTATTTTCCTTGACACACAATTTATTTTATAAATGCATCTGCTAGAGAAGAAAAGGCTGTATGAGGGACTGTGTCTTTTATCTGTGGGATATGCAAAGCACATTTATTTTCAGCTTTTATCTCTGGAATTGTATGTTGATCCCATACATATAGATTGATTTTGTTCAGGTAGATAATGAAAAGTCAAGTGGAAAATTACACAATGGCACTCACGATCCGGTCTTATATTGGTATATAAATTGGTTTATTATTTCATTCTATTAAAGGGGCACTTTTATACTTCTTTTTTTTCTTTCTTTCCTTCTTTCCTTCCTTCCTTCCTTCCTCCCTCCTTCCCTCCTTCCCTTCCTCCCCCTTCCCTCCCTCCCCCTTTCCTTCTTTCCTTCTTTCTTTTCTTTCTTTCTTTCTTTCTTTCTTTCTTTCTTTCTTTCTTTCTTTCTTTCTTTCTTTCACTTTTCTTTCTTTCTTTCTTTTTTGTACCAGAAAAACTTTACATTGCATCATGTTCTCAGCCTCACTGAGTTTTCTTCTGGGGGAGCAGATGGGGTGGGTAGTAGAGGGATTTGATTTCTTCTGTTCTCTTTACTAATTGTGTTTGTTAAAGGAGCTTTCACAGAGGAGTATCCTTACAGCTTTCCGTCTCTCAGCCCACTTCAGGGTCATATATGAGGCTTCTGTAAGTCTGGGACACCTCAGGGCCAGAACAAAGATGTCCATTTTACATATATAATTACATAAGTGAACATTTTTTCCTACCACAAGAAATTCCAAATTTTGTCATAATGGCTGAAAGAGGTTAGTTCCCTCACCCCACTCCCCAGCAACCAAGAGGCCAAGGATGAGAGGGTGGCAGCCTTTATCTGGCAGCTTGAAGTCAGAATCCTGGATGAAATGTTATTAATAAACATCTTCTGGACATTTGGTAGCTTACAGAGCTTGCTCCAGCTTAAAGCAATTAATTCAGGACACTGACATCAACTCTCCCCGTCTTTGACAGCTTGGAGCCGAAATAAAAATGCTAGTTCTCCGGGGAAGAGAAGAGGCTGGCTAGCTTTTTTCTGGACTGTTTGCTTATAGGCCCAGAGAGCAACCTTCCTTGCAGAATGAAATGCAAGGGCACAAACAATGTACCAGGGAGAGAATAGAAGATGGGAGTGAACAGTTTGAACTATTTGCTCAGTAGAAGGGCACCACAATGCAGGGGCAGTGGTTTTCCCAGGCATCCACAGACCCTTCTTTGGGGCCTTTTGTTGTTCTCTGTCTCCTTTGGCCAGATAAGAGCACAGCTGCAGCATTGCAGCTAAGTAAGGCTGTACTTATCCCCCTAATTCTCAGGGTGCCTTTACTGTAATGGGTTAGCCTCTGCTCAATTTTGTTTCACAAGGCAATGGTATTGGAGAGAATAGAATAATGGAGGAGAGCCAGGAGCAGGGGTGGAGGTGGAGTGGGATATAGGGTTGTGACATAGCTCATGTCTCATTTCTGATATTTTTTTCCTTTCTTCCTTAAATCCAGGCTGTGATCAGATACAATCTTTATGGAGCATTAAAATTTAAGGATTAATTGAGTGATTTGTATTGGTCACCAAGCCAAAATATTGTCTTTTGGCAAAAGGCAGAGGAGTTATGTGTGTAGTGTAAAACAATGGGGAGGGGATCAAGGCAGAATTTTTTTCTTTTTTAAAAATTTCATTTATTATTTTCAGAGAGAGGGGAAGAGAAAGAGTCAAACAGGGAGAGAGACATCAATGTATGGCTGCCTTTCACTTGCCTCCAGCTACAGACCTGGCTGGAGACTTGGCTTGCCAGCTGATTATGTGCCCTAGCTGGGGAATCGAACCAGTGACCTTTGGGTTCTCAGGCCAGTGTCTTATCCACTGTGCCACCAGCCAGGGCTTTGAGAAAGAATTTTTGGGTTAACTAATTGGGCTTCTCTGGCAGCTGAAAAGAGGAAAAAGTTTTGAATTGGTAATTTAAAAACTATTCAGTGATGATTTGTCATTTAAAAAAGAATTTTGGAATTCTCTTTTCCACATTTATTTAGTTTAGAATTCTAATAAATAAAGGTTTCTGGATTGAGTAAAAAGAGGATGAACTGGAAATAGGACATAAAATATACTTTTGGAATTGCCATAATTCATACCTCTAATCACAGTAAAGGTCACCTAAGATATAATCAAGATGATCTTTCACATCTGTTCTTTTAAAGTCAGACACTATTTTAAATGCCATTACAGAAAGTAATGTGATCATAACATTTTAAAAAAGAACAACGTACAGTTTACATTAAGTTTATTTTAAAGTCAAAATCGAATCCAAGTTCTCACTGTTGGATGTTCCACTTAAGTGGGTTTTGCCACTGATGTTGGTTTTGGGAGCCATGCTACAAATGACTAATTCTATTGTAATAAGGCTTATTTAGCTTGAATGGTTTTATAAGGTAAAAGGTAATAAGTTTAACACTAAAGAAAATTAGTACTATGATTGTATTAAACACTCACAGCCTAGAAGTCCACCTGTAGGAAATACGAGTTTGATGCTGGGGTTATTTTTGTTTGTTTGTCTATTTTGTTTTGTTTTGTTTTTTCACATTGACAAAACTACCAGGCAGAGAAAAATCCTTCTGTATGGTTTTCCTGCTAGGTGGTCAGAAGGAAAGGCCAGGAAGCCAGAGGCCTCCCATTGAGACACTGGTCTGCAAAAAGCCCAGCCCACCTTTTCTGCTGCCACCCAGGAGATGAGAGCACCTGTCCTTTGGGGGACAGACTCATGCCCACCCTTATAGCAAGGACAGGGATTCCTTTGAGGAAAACACCCACCCAATGTGTCCCATGTTGGGCTCAAGACATCCTGTAAAATGCCCATGTGCCTGCTGTCCACTATAGCTGCTAAGTAGTTTTAAGGTCTGTATTAAATTTAGTTAAAAGTGTGTGTGTGTGTGTGTGTGTGTGTGTGTGTGTGTGTGTTCTGGCCTGTATGTGATACAGGGAGAGAGAATGGAACATGGCAGAAAGGTTCTATTTAGACATTTGCAAGTGTTTGGTGGCACCATGAAGAAAGAAAGGGGTCTTACAATATATATCATTTTTGCTATGATTTTCTATCAACATGTATAAATAGATGGTAACCTCTTTTTCTTTAAGTATTGTAATAAAACTATCAAGTACAAGCTACTCTACATTTTCTTTGCAAGCACAAATTTTAAAATTTTGTATTTAATGCAGAAATGTTATCACATAATAAAGGACATACACACGTTTTTTTTTTTTTTTTTTTTTTGGTCTGATTAGGTGCTTAGACTAAATGTATTCCATCTTTATGAAAACTGAGACCAAGATGAGAAAACTGTAGTCTGCCTGGGTATATGTGCATTTTTTTCTCTCTAACTCTAACTTGAAATAAGGAAAATCTTGTCAATGGAAATTTTTCCAGCATGGCATTTTAAGAGAGATCTGAAAACCATGTTGCATCATTGTGGGTAACTCAGAAAAATGACTTTCTTCTGTTTGAGACCATGGATTTCCATGCAAGGAGAAATTGTTTTTATTGCCAATTTCTGCAAAAAATAAACATGCAATTGGTATGCAGTACAGAGTTGCACATGTGGGGAGTCCTCCAAGGGAAGAGTGCCAGAGCAGAGGGCAAATGCACAAGTAATGAATTGAGTTAGAAAGACTGTGGTCAGAAGCAAGGAGTAAGTGATACTGATCTTATGTGAAACTGGCTTGGTCATCACATCAGCTGCCACAGAGTTTGATTAATGAGGCATTAAGGAGATCGAGTGACACTTACAGCTAGTTACTTATAGTGCTAATTTCAAAACATTTTGCAATAGACTAAGTGACTGCTCATAATGCAAAGTAATTTGTGGTATGTTCCTCGTGAATGCATTTAGCGAAGCAAATACAGTTACGCAGAATTTAAATTAAGGTTGACACTAATGTAAACAGAGCCCAAGAACCACTGTCCAATAATTTGATGAGGATACGGGTTTTAATCAAGCCTCCTCCACTAAAATAGCAATTTAAATCCCAATCGTTTAAACTGGATAAAATGCTTAAGCCATGAAGGTTGAGGGGTGGTGGTGGTTGGGTTGATTTTGGCAGAAATTTATTAGAAAAGAAAAAAGAAACACTATCTCTGGGGAAATTGTGACTATATTTTGACCCAACAAAATGAGATCCATGTTGATTGAAATATCTGGATGATTTCAAGGCCAGATTCTGTAAATTTGAAGACACTTGCCATATATCTTTTATGTTGTTGTGAAGTAATAGCTTAACACATGCTGTTAATACTGATTTTGGAGTAAAACTCATCCGAATAACGAGGAAACAGAGACTTTTAGCTGAGTAAAAGGCCCCAAAAGAATTTATTTATTAAAAGGAGAAATATTACACTCTCTTACCCCTGCCCACAACTGATTTCTATTTAAACAGAAAATTTCCACATTGACTGGGGGTGGTGGGCTTGGGACATGTCTGGATAGCCATCCAGAGGAGTAACTTTTACAGGAGGTACACACACTCATACAGACTTTCCCCTGGTTTTCCAATTTATTTACCTTACTAAAAATCAGTGGGGGAGGGATACTATTAAAATTAATTAAAATGCCAGTGGTGCAGGTTTCAGGGTTTGAGAGGCCTTATGCATGGGAAACAAAGCAAAATAGCAATTTATTCTGTCACTGTCATGGAAGCAAAAACAAGTGAAAGTTGGTACATCTAGGGTAATCCCTATTTTATCATTGGTTAAAGAGTTAGAAGGTGAGGGAATCCTAAATTCTCTGATTCTCTGAATTGTCATCTGATTGCTCCAGATCACATTCATGATTTAAGGGGGAGAAATTTGTACAAAGAGGTATATTTTTAATATTTATTCCAAAGAAAGGTGTATATATATATGTGTGTGTGTGTATATATATATATATATATATATATATATATATATATATGTGTGTGTGTGTGTGTGTGTGTATATATATATGTGTGTGTGTGTGTGCCTGCAGGAGATGGAGAGAGCTCAAATTCCCTGACTCCAAGTATCTCTGAGGAGGGAAGGGGAAATGTGATACTCTCACCTCTTAGGGTTAGAGAAATGAACTGAATCATACCTGTGAGAACAGTGATTCTGAAAATACTCTATTGCTCTCAGTGTCCAAAAAGACAAGACTTTTTGGTGTTCTAACCTCAGTGTCAGAAGAGAGAGGATGAACATCTTTGGAGAGAACTGGGAGGTACCTCAGAGTCAGCTTAGCTGAGTACCACACAGTGGACAGGCAGTCTGCATGCTCTTCCTTTTTTTCTGAGGGAGAAGCAGAAAGCACATGGGGATGATGGGTTGGGAGAAGAGGAGCATACAAGGCAGACTTGGCATGTCAGAGTGTCTTCCAGAATAATGTAAGGAAGAAAACAACTTGTGAAATAATGACTTTGGGGGCCTTCAGCGCTTGGGGATGTTTTGGGATCCTCTTGGGCCCTGTCTCCCAACCTCTTTACCTCAGCACTGATGCCTGCTGTAATTGTGGAGAGTCATCCCTGAGGGCTGTTATGCAGGTGGTATTGACTCAGAATACTGATTTCTGCCCATAAGATGCACCACTGTGTGTGTGTGCTGGCTAGAATTTGGCAAAGTTACTGCTCACAGCAGTTTCCAAGCCCTCAGGGACAGATGTACATGCTGTTTCTCTGGGGAGAGTTCTGATAGGCATTCTTCTCAGCTTTTTATGAGGTCCTGGTGAGTTGGAGCTTTTGCTGCTCATGGAACTGACTAGCCCAATGGTGCTTCCCTGAGTTGGCTCTTCCTCTTCACTGTCTCATTTTCTCTGGCTTCCTGGGGTCCCCTTCCTGGAAACCACATGCACACAACTTCCCATTCCCAGATGAGAAAGTTGCCCTGAATGCATCTCCATGTACTCGCTGGTCTTGTCCATCAGTCCATGTTTGAGGAGCAACCTAGAGGACCACTTAGCTCTCCCCTTTATTTTATCATTTAATCATACATCTGGAGATCTCCTGCCACTGAGGTTACTAGTCAGTCACATGCTTTCAAAAGCATCTGATTTTTTCCTGCTCTGATACACTTGTGCACAATTGATTTTAAGGTTACATTTCTTTCTTTCTTTTTTTAAAAAGTATTTTATTTATTATTTTTAGAGAGAGGCAGAGAGGGAGAGAAGCATCAATGTATGGTTGTCTTTCACCTTCCTCCAGCTATAGACCTGGTTGGAGACCTGGTTATGTGCCCTGACTGGGAATTGATCCAGCCACCTTTGGGTCCCCAGGCCTGAGCCTTATCCACTGAGCCACCAGGCAGGGCTAGGGTTACATTTTTATCTTCACTGTAATCTAATGTAGGTGAAGGGTACGGAAAATGCCTACTTGTCTCTTTCGGTCTCAGTCTCTTTTTCTCTCTCTCTTTCTCTCTCTCTCTCTCTCTCTCTCTCTCTCTCTCTCTCTGTCAGAGGATAAAACAAAAACAATTTCATAGACCATTTAAAAATTTTTGCTTTTCAAAATTCCCTGGAAATGAATGATGCCAGAGATCGTAATGTGTTTTGAACTCATTTCTCATTACAGAAACCTGGAACAGAATAAGGTATGGCCAAAGCCAGTATGTGGTCAATAGTCAGCTCTACAAATTCACTGAAAAGCCCTCACATTCTTTTCCTGCTGTGAAAGAAATAAAAACCTGTTTCTCTTGCCCTACCTTTAGATTTGGAATCTCAGTGCAAATCCCAACATCAACAAGGTTGCTATGGTTTTTTATGATTATCTTAAGAATTTGTCTCAAGTGAGGCTCAAGTACTGCCAAGAGAATGTGCAGGTATCCCAACCTGCTGGACTGCTATTCTTGGCTTAGCACACACCCACTTTTCTTTTTTCCTGTTTTCTGCATTGCCAATGTCTTCTGACGTACAAAATCTGCTTTCTCACAAGAACCAGGATTTCTTGCCATGTAAGTCTGGTCCCAGAGACTTCCACTGATTTTCTCTTAAGTGGTGAAGAGATCACTAATTCCTTGTCATCACCTGTAAAGCAGTCTGCTAATAGGAAATGTTGATTTCTTCCACACTAGATGACCAGGAACCCTCAGACAGAACCTGTGACCCCTCAACAATAGGCAGGCCACTGAGAGGATCTGGTTGTCTTAGGAGGGCTTTTCTAGGTACCCACCCAGTTATCCAATTGGCATCTGATTCTATGTGTCCATGTGGGCAATTCCTTATCAAATGGCAGCCTCCATAGCCGGGTCTTTTCTCAGGGTTGTAGCTGGGATTGAGGAGACCCTTGCCCTTCACTGATATAGATAAGAATGGATTGGCAAATACTCTTTTTTTTGTCTGAGAATGTCTGTTGATAACTAAATTTAGTGACCAGTTAGAACGTTCTGCACCACAATCCCGAACCCATGAGGTTTATATCTTTTATTCTAATGTACTGCTTTTCACAAGAATTTTGGGGCAGCATTTTCAGGATAGAGTGGTTTCTCTCAGATTTTTATTTCTAGGTTTCCCCACCTCCTCTACCCTTTCCTTCTTCACATCCGGGGCCAGGTCTAAGCTCCGTACGCCTGTCTTATGCCTCTTTTGTCATTCTTCAAGATTCCATTCCCACAGGCTCTGACATTCCAGAATCAAGAATAACATTGACTATATAGAAGAACTCACAATTTTAACTTATCCTACAGAATTCTTTATATGTATGTATGTGCAGCAGTGTTGGCTATTCCTCAGTGCATTTACTTAATTCATTACACAGGAACTAAAGTAGTTGGGTATTTTTTCAGATAAATAGGTTAATATTTTATTTCCTTAAAATGTTATTTGGCACATGACTCAGATTTTTACAATATCCTCCAGCAGTTTATTTATTATAAGTTTTCTAAGAAATACAGAGATCAAAGAGTGAATTCTGATATCTTAGGAAATTTCTGGTGTTATCTGAGTTCACCAGTTATCGGTGAAGTTAGTAAAATACCAGCTGGGAAGTCCATTGGCCTAAATCAACAGTACATTTTTCATATTCTTGTGAAATTTCCAATTCACATTCTTTTGTTACTTGATAAGTCAGTTGGTCAAGGTATTGGAAATATCTCAACTCTCCTTTTCTTTAATTATTTACTAAATTATGTTAATTCTTCTTTCATAACATTACATTTATTACTACTTTTCCATTTTATCTACCAGTACAGGTCTTTTACGGCAGGGAAAATCAGCTTCTAGAACCACCTGTGTTGGTTTCTAGTCTGTCAATGTTCTTGTAGGGATGTGGGGCAGTTTTCATAAGTTGCTTTCTCCCCAATTATTGTTGTACTTTAAAAAATATTTATTCATTATTTTTAGAGAGAAGGGTAAGGAAGGAGGAAGAAAGGAAGAGAAACATCAATGTATGGGTTGCCTTTCACCTTCCTCCAGCTACAGACCTGGCTGGAGACCTGGCTTGCAATCTGGATTTGTGCCCTGACTGGGAATGGAACCAGTGACCCTTGGGTTTGGCAAGCCGGTGCTCAATCCACTGACCCACACCAGACAGGGATGGTGGCTCAGTGAATAGGCACCAGCCAATCTACTGAGCCACACCAGCAAGAGCTATTGTTGTACTTTTTATTAGGCATTCCATACCTACTATTCAATGTCAGTGACAGCCAATTTCTGAACATGGCTTACATTATAGAAAGAATCAATTACAGTTTATTATGGATATGACCACAATTTTAAAATTTAGAAATAGTTGATGTCTTACATCTGTTTATAGTCTTGAATATTCTGCCATTAGATTTTCTGTAAGAAAGTGAGAAATTTGGGGAATGGGTGGGTGGGGAGGGGGGCAGAGGGGAGCAAAAAGGGGATGGATGTAATACAACAACAATAAAATTAAATTAAAAAAAAGAAAACAAAGAAAGTGAGAAATTGCATTTTCCTACCAACACAGTGAAAGGTTTTGGAAACCTACAGTGAGTGGATGAGGTAAATGGCCTCTGTACCCACATATCAATATGAATATCACAAAAAGAGAAACTAAGTGCATTTGCATCTTCTGATGTGTTGCAGCATTTTGACAAAAATTAAATATGAGCTTCATTATGGATCTAATTCCCAGCTGATAGAAAATACAGGTGATGAAGGAACCTGTTAATTGGCACCATGTTGATGGTGTCAGTAAAATCCAGATGGTTGGAAACAGGACATATTACTTTTTTCTTCAACAAATAATCATCAAGAAGAAAAAGGAAACATAATTTATAGATTAACTAAGATGGGAAATGTATGTTAACCAAATGCCATTGTGGACTTTGAATTTTTTTTTTTTTTTTAGAGAAGAGAGGGATGGAGAAAAAGTGAAAGATAAGCATCAAGGTGACAGAGAAACTTCAATTGGTTGCCTCTGGTACACTCCCTGCCTTGGTATCAAACATGCAACCCAGACATGTGACTTTACCAAGAATCAAACTGGTGATCTTTCACTTTGAGGGATGACACCCAACACCATTCAGAACTGGACTTTAGATCTTGATTTCAATTAAAGCACTATCTCCCAATAGTATAAAATAATTGGGAGAATTTAAATACTTAAGGATTACTATTAACTTTTTAGATGCTGACAGGGCATGTGGCTATATTTTTAAAGTCTGTACCATTCAGAATAGCATTCAAATAATTACTTAAAGAACAGTGATTTAATAACTAGAATTAACTTGCAAATAAACTAGCTGAGGGACAAAGTAGATGGAGTAAAAGTGAATCTGGATTGGTCTTAAATTGGTAACTATAGAAGCAAACTGATGTGATTAACTATTTTCTCTAATGTGTATGAAAATTTCTAAAACACAAAGGGAAACATTGGGGAGCACATTCATTAAGATATTTGTCTGAAATCTGTTAGTGATTTAATATTAGAGTTAGATAAAATTCTGAAGTGGCCATTTTCCTGTCCCCTCAAGTCACATGCTCTTCTTCTAGACTCCTCCTCACTTTACCTCCTAGTGGTGACCATTGGCCTAGTTGAAGAAGTCCTGTATAAGTGATGTTCAAACTGCATTGCTGCTTAGATTATTCCCAACTACCTGATGTTTTGTTTGCTATCAGAGCACTTGCAAAGGTTGAACTCGATGGCATTTCTCTGTGACCATGGATAGACAATATTCAGCAGCCTCTTCTTGAAAGATTCATCTCCTCAGTTTTCATGATGATGCACGTACTGTACTGATTTTCTTCTGAGTCTGTAATCATGTTCTGAATGGCTCAACCTCTTAGCCAAATGTGGGGGCTGCTCTGTACAGAGTTCAGCTGTCCTTTCATATATTTTTTGGAAGGGGTGTTCTATTTTATTTTATTATTTTCTTTCTAAAATATGTTTTCATTGTTGTTATATTACATTAATTTCATATTTCCCCCCTCTGCTCTCCCCTTCCCTACCCTCCTTATCCACATCCCCCCGACAGGACAGTCAGTGCCATGTGTTGTTTGTGTCCATGGTTATTGATGTTAATTCCTTGATTACACTGTTCCCATTCCTTGCCTCATTCTCCTCCTCACCAACCTCCTACCCTCTATACACTGAGAGTATGTTCCCTGAACTCATGTCCCTGGTTCTGTTTTGTTTGCTTGTTCATTAGTATCCTGTATTAAGTGAGAATATGTAGTATTTAATTTTTGTTGCCTGGCTTATCTCACTTAGCATGATACTCCGTGCTATTGCAAATGGTGGGAGTTCTCTCTACCTTTCTGCTGCTTAGAGCTCCAATGTGTAAATGTACAAAAGTTCCTTGATACATTCTTTCATTGAAGGACACTTAGGTTGTTTCCAGCAGTTGGCTATTGTAAATAGTGCCGCTATGAACATAGGGGTGCATAGGTTCTTCTGAATTGGTGTTTCAGGATTCTTTGGGTATAATCCTAGCAGTGGAATCACTGGGTCATAAGGAAGCTCTACTTATAGTTTTTTGAGGAAATTCCATACTGTCTTCCACAGTGGCTGCACCAGTCTTCATTCCCACTGGCAGTGCATCAGGACTCCCTTTCTTCACATCCTTGCAAGCACATGATGTTTGTTGTTTTGTTGATGATGGCCATTCTGATAGGTGTGAAGTGGTATCCTACTATAGTTTTAATCGCCTCTCTCATCTTTAATTGTTAGTGATGTTGAGCATTCTATCATGTGCCTGAGGGTCCTTCATATATCTTCCTTGGAGAAGTGTCTGTCCAGATGCTTTGCCCATTTTTCAATTGGGTTGTCTTCCTGGTTTTGAATTGTATTAACTCTTTATAAATTTTGGAGATCACACTCCTGTCTGAGATGTCATTGGAGAATATGTTTTCCCATATGATTGGCTCCCTTTTTATTTTCTTGAAAAAAAATTTTTTTTGGGTGAGCAGAAGAAATGTTTCAGTTTGATGTAGTCCCATGTGTTACTGTGTTCCTTTATTCTCCTTACCATGGGAAATATTTCAGTGAAAATGTTGTTGCTTGGGATATCTGGAATTCTTTGGCCTGTTTACTTCTGGGGCTTTTATGGGGGCACTGCTTATGTTTAAGTCTATTATCCATCTTGAGTTTACTTAAGATGTATGGTGTAAGTTTCATTTGGTGGTCTAGTTTTAATTTTTTGCATGTGCCTGTCCAGTTCTCTCAGTACCACTTATTGAAGAGGCTAATTGCACTCCATTTCATGCTCCTTTCCCCTTTGTTGAATATTATTTGCCCATAGAGTACTGGATTTATTTCTGGGCTCTCTATTGTGTTTCATTGATCCGTTTGGGCTCTCTGTTCTGTTCCATTGATCCCTTTGTCTGTTCTTGTGCCAGTACAAGACTATGGCTTTGTAATATAGCTTGATATCTGGTATTGTGACTCTTCCTACTTCATTCTCCTTTCTCAGGATTGCTGTAGCTATTTGGGGTCATTTTTGATTCCATGTGAATTTTTTAAGTGTTCGTTCTAATTCTGTGAAATATGATGTTGGTATTTTAATAGAGATTGCATTAAATTGGCAGATGGCTTTGGGTAATATAGGCATTTTAATGATGTTAATTCTTCCCAACCATGAAGGTGGTATGTGCTTCCATTTATTTGTATATTCCTTAATTTCTTTCTTCAGTGTTCCATAGTTTTCTGAGTACAAATCCTTTACTTTCTTGGTTAAGTTTATTCCTAAGTACTCTATTTTTCTTGTTGCTATGGTAAATGGGATTTGTTTTCTAGTTTCTATTTCTGATGTTTCATTGTTGGTGTATAAAAATGCCTTTAATTTCTGAATGTTGACTTTGTATCCAGCTATTTTGCCAAATTCAGTTATTAACTGGAGTAATGTTTTTAGTGGAGTCTATAAGATTTTCTACATACACTATTGTGTCATCTGCAAATAATGACAGTTTTATTTTCTTCTTCCCAATTTGAATACCTTTGAATCCTTTTTCTTGACTGATTGCTGTGGCTAGAACTTCCAAGACTATGTTGAATAGAATGGAGACAGTGGACAGCTTCGCCCTGTTCCTGATCTTAGGAAAAGGCTTTCAGTTTTTGCCCATTGAGTATGATGTTAGCTTCAGGTTTCTCATACATGACCTTTATTATGTTGAGGTATGCTCCCTCTATTCTCATCTTGCTGAGGGTTTTATCATAAAAGGGTGCTGTATTTTATCAAATGCTTTTTCAGCATCTGTTGATATGATCATATAGCTTTTCTCTTTCAGGATGATTATGTGGTATTATGTTTACTGATTAATGAATAGGGAACCATCCTTGCATCCCTGGGATGAATCCAACTTGGTTATGGTGTATAATTTTTTAAATATATTACTGGATCTGGTTTGCCAATATTTTGCTGAGAATTTTTGCATCTAAATTCATCATATATATTGGTCTATAGTTTTCTTCTTTGTTGGGCCTTGACCTGGTTTTGGGATTAGAATAATACTGGCCTCATAGAAAGAGTTTGGTAGTCTTCCCTTTTCTTGGATTTTTTGGAATAGTTTGAGGAGGATGGAAGTCATCATATATATTGGTCTATAGTTTTCTTCTTTGTTGGGCCTTGACCTGGTTTGGGGATTAGAATAATACTGGCCTCATAGAAAGAGTTTGGTAGGCTTCCCTTTTCTTGGATTTTTTGGAATAGTTTGAGGAGGATGGAAACCTTCCCTAAAGGTTTGGTAAAATTTACCTTTGTAGCCATCTGGACCAGGGCTGTTGTGCTTGGGGTGTTTTTTGATTACTTCTTCAATTTTACTACTTGTTATTATTCTATTCAGGCTTTCTGCTTCTTGTTTGAGTTTTGGTGTGTTATACATTTCCAGAAATTTGTCCCTTTCACCCAGGTTGTCAAATTTCTTGCCATATAGTTGTATATAGTAATTTCTTACCATCCTTTGTATTTCTGTGGTATTGGTTGTGGCTTCTCCTCTGTCATTTTGATTTTGTTTATTTGAGTCCTCTCTCTTTCGTTCTTGATGGTCTTGTAAATGCTTTGTCAATCTTGTTTATCTTTTCAAAGAACCAGCTCCTGGATTTGTTGATCCTTTGAATTGTGCTTTTAGTCTCTATGTTGTTTAATTCTGCTCTGATCTTGATGATTCCCTTCTTTCTGCTTGCTCTGGGCTTTGTTTGCTGTTACTCCTCTACATCTTACAGCTTCATGATTAGGTTGTTTGTATGAGTTTCTTCTATCCTTTTTAGGTGGGCCTGTTTTGCCATGAATTTCCCCCTGAGGACTGCCTTGGTTGTGTCCCATAGGTTTGGGGTTGTTGTGAATTCATTTTCATTTGTTTCCAGATACTTTCTGATTTCTCTCTCTCTCTTTTTTTTTTTTTTTAATCTTATTTATTTATTTATTTAGATGAGTTACAGATTTTATTTTATTTTTTAAAGCAAAAGGAGTAAAGTTTTTTAAAAATTTTATTGTTGTTGTATTACATCCATCCCCTTTTTGCTCCCCTCTGTCCTCCTCCCCACCCACCCATTCCCTCCAAAGTCAATCCCACCTGTTGTCCATGTCCATGGTTCCTTTATATTAGGTTCTTGTCTAAGCTTCTCCCCTTTCTTGCCTCTGACTCCCCCCTCCCCCTAACCCCTTTCCCCCTGAGCACTGAAGGCCTATTCACTGTATTCATATATTTGGTTCTGTTTTGCTTGTTGTTAGTTTTGTTCATTATTGTCCTGTAATGGGTGAGATCATATGATATTTGTCCTTCACTGACTGGCTTATTTTATTAAGCATAATACTCTCCAGTTCCATCGATGTTGTTGCAAAGGGCACAAGTTCCTTCTTTCTTTCTGCTATGTAGAATTCCATTGTGTAAATTACTAAAGTTTTTTTGATCCAATCATCCACTGATGGGCACTTAGGCTATTTCCAGCACTTGGCTATTGTAAATGGTGCTGCTATGAACATAGGTGTACATAGGTTCTTATGAATTGATGTTTCAGAATTCTTTGGGTATAGTCCAAGTAGTGGAATTGCTGGATCAAAAGGCAGTTCCATTTTCAGTTTTTTGAGGAAACCCCATACTGTTTTTCACAGTGGCTGCACCAGCCTACATTTCCACCAACAGTGCATGAGGGTTCCCTTTGCCCCGCATCCTCGCCAACACTTGTTGTCTGTTGATTTGTTGATGATTGCCATTCTGACAGGTGTGAGGTGGTATCTTATTGTGGTTTTAGTTTGCATCTCTCTGATGACTAGTGATGTTGAGCATTCTTTCATATGCCTCTGGGCCCTTTGTATATCTTCCTCAGTGAGTTGTCTGTTCAGGTCCTTTGACCATTTTTGAATTGGGCTGTCTGTCTCCCTGGTGTTGATTCGCATTAGTTCTTTATATATTTTGGAGATCAGACCCTTGTCTGAGGTATCATTGGCAATTATGTTTTCCCATACAGTTGGTTCCCTTTGAATTTTGTTGATATTTTCTTTAGCTGAACAGAAACTTTTCAATTTGATATGGTCCCATTTGTTGATTCATTCTTTTATTTCCTTTGCCCTTGGTGAAGTATCAGTAAACATATTTCTGCGTAGGATATCCGAAAGTTTGCTGCTTATATTTTTCTCCAGGACCTTTATGGTGGCACTGCTTATATTTAAATCCTTTATCCATCTTGAGTTTATTCTGGTGTATGGTGTAAGTTGGTGGTCTAGTTTTATCTTTTTACATGTTGTTGTCCAGTTCTCCCAACGCCATTTGTTGAAGAGACTGTTTTTACTCTATTTGATGTTCTTTCCCCCTTTGTCAAATATTAGTTGACCATAGTGTCCTGGGTTTACTTTCTGATTTCTTTGTTGATCTCATTATTAGCCCATTCTTTATTTAATAGCATGTTACTCAGTTTGCATGAATTGTATTCTTTTTGTATTTTTTCCTTGAGAATGGTTTCTAGTTTCAAGCCATTGTGATCTGAGAAGATATTTGGTATGATTTGAATTTTCTTGAATTTGTGGAGGTTTGTTTTTGTCCTACCATGTGGTCTATCTTTGAGAATGCTCCATATGCATTAGAGAAGAATGTGTATTTTACTCCTTTGGGGTGAAAAGTTCTGTATATGGCAGTTAATTCCATTTCATCTAGAGTTTTGTTCAATGCCACAATATCCTTGGAGTTTTTTTTTTTTTTTTTTTTTAACTCGGAAGATGTGTCCATTGTTAATAATGGAGTATTGAAATCCCCTACTATTAGTGTTGCTGTTTTTATCCTTTTTAAAGTCCTCCAAGATTTTCCATATATATTTGGGTGTTCCTACATTGGGTTCATATATATTTATATGGGTTATAGCTTCTTGATGGATTGTTCCCTTAAGTATTATGAAATGTCCTTCTTTGTCTCTTTTTATGTGCTTCATTGTGAAATTTGTTTTGTCTAATGTAAGTATTGCTACTCCAGCCTTTTTTTTTCATGTATATTTGCTTAAAATACATTTTTTCATCCCTTCACTTTCAGTCTATATCAATCTTTTATTCTGATTTGGGTCTCTTGCAGACAGCATATATGTGGGTCATGTTTTCTTATCCATCCAATTACCCTATGTCTTTTTATTGGTGCATTTAATCCACTTACATTTAAAATTATTATTGAGAGGTACTTCATTTTAAATTTAATTTTATTGTTGTTGTATTACATTCATACCCTTTTTACATCCCTCTGTTACCTTCCCCAACCACCCACTCACCCCCAAACTCAATCCCACTTGTTGTCCATGTCCATGGTTCCTCCATGCTAGTTTCTTGAATAAACTGCTTGCCTTCTTTTCCCCCTCCTCCATATCTGCTCCCCTTTGTCCACTGAAGATCCATTCATTATATTCATGTACCTGGTTCTCTTTCGTTCGTTTGTTTGTTTTCTTCATTAGTGTGCTGTAATGGATGAGATCATATGACTGGCTTATTTCGCTAAGCATAATAGTCTCCATTTCCATCCATGTTGTTGCAAAGGGTAGGAGTTTCTTCTTTCTTTCTGCTGTGTAGTATTCCATTGTGTAAAGGTACCAAAGTTTTTTGATCCAATCATCCACTGATGAGTACTTAGGTTGTTTCCAGCACTTGGCTATCATAAGTAATGCTGCTATGAACATAGGGGTACATAATTTCTTATGAATTGGTGTTTCAGTGTTCTTTGGGTATAGTCCAAGTAGTGGAATTGTTGGATCAAAAGGCAGTTCCATTTTTAGTTTTTTAAGAAAATTCCACACTGTTTTCCATCGTGGCTGTAACAGCCTGCTTTCCCATCAACAGTGCACCATGGTTTCCTCTTTTCCCCACATCCTCGCCAGCAATTGTTTGTTGATTTGCTGATGATTGTCATTCTGACAGGTGTGAGGTGGTATCTTATGGTGGTTTTAATTTGCATCTCTTGATGGCTATTGATGTTGAGCATGCTTTCATATGCCTCTGGGCCCTTTGTATGTCTTCCTTAGAGAGTTGTCTGTTCAGGTCCTTTGATCTTTTTAAATTGGGTTGTCTGTCTCCCTGGTGTTGAGCCTCATAAGTTCTTTATATATTTTGGAGATCAAACCCTTGTCTGAGGTATCATTGGCAAATAAAAGTTTTCCCATACAGTTGGTTCCCTTTTAATTTTGTTGATGTTTTCTTTAGCTGAACGGAAATTTTCAGTTTGATGTAGTCCCATTTGTTTATTTGTTCCTTTATTTCCTTTGCCCTTGGAGAAGTATCATAAACATATTTCTGTGTAGGATATCCAAAAGTTAACTGCCTATATTTTTCTCCAGGACCTTTATGGTGGCACTGCTTATGTTTAAGTTCTTTATCCATCTTGAGTATATTCTGGTGTATTGCGTAAGTCAGTAGTCTAGTTAATTTTTTGCATGTCGCTGTCCAGTTTTACCAACTCCACTTGTTGAAGAGACTGTTTTTACTCCATTTTATGCTCCTTCCCCCTTTGTAAATATTAATTGGCCAAAAAGTCCTGGGTTTATTTCTAGGCTCTCTATTCTGTTCCACTGATCTACATGTCTATTCTTATGCCAGTACCAGACTGTTTTGATGACAGTAGACTTATAGTATATTTTTATATGCAGTAATGTGATTTCTCCTACCTTGTTCTTCTTTCTTAAGATTGTTGTGGCTATTTATTGGCTTTTTTGGCTCCATATAAATTTTTGAAGGTTTTTTTTTTTTTATATCTGTGAAGTATGTCATTGTCATTTTAATTGGAATTGCATTGAATCTATAGATTGCTTTGGGTAGTATGAACATTATAATGATGATAATTCTTTCCATCCATGGACATGGTATATTCTTCCATTTATTTGTATCTTCCTTAATTCCTTTTTTTTTTAATCTAAGAAAGTCTTTATTCCTCTGTCATTTTACATATATATATATATATATATATATATATATATATATATATATGGAGAGGGGAAAGCTGGGAGGAAGAGAGGTTTAGAAATATTGATCAATTTTATCCCACACACCCCCAACTGGGACCTGGCCCACCAGCCAGGACTCTTCTTCATTTTTTTAATGTATTTATTTGAGAGAGAGAGAGAGAGATTGAGACTGAGATTGTTGTTTCACTTACACATTCATTGCTTGATTTTTGTGTATGCCTGACTGGGAATTGAACCTGCAACTTTCGCATATGAATGCTCCAACCAACTGAGCTACCCAGCCAAGGCATTTTCCTTCACTTTTGAAGAATGAGCTTCCGAGATACAGAATTTTAAGTTGGTGGGATTTTTTTCTTTTCCGCATTTTAAATATGTCACTCTATCTTCTTGCACGTGCCATTTTTGAAAAGAAACCTAATTCTTTTCCTCTCCTGTAGGTAAGGTAAAGTTATTTCCACTTCTGGCTCATTTCAACATTTCTTTTCTTTAATTTTTTGAGGTTTGAATATAATATTTCTTGGTGTAATTTTGTGGGTACTTATTTTGTTTGGTGTTCTTTAAGCTTTCTATATTTTTGGTTTGCTATCACTAATGTGAAATTTTTAATTTTCTTTGCTTTAAATATTTCTGCTGTTTCTCTCTCTCTCTATTTTTTCGTATTCCATTATGTGACTATTACAATTTTGGTAAGTGTCTGAAAAGTTTTAATTATTTTATCTTTTCTTTCTATTCTTCTCTTTGCATTTTAGTTTTAGAAGTTTCTACTTCTGTTTCTTCAAGCTCACTGACACTGTCATTGGCCATATTCAATCTATCAATGAGCCCAACTCATTTTAAATTTATGTTACATTATGATTGATTATTAGCATTTCCTTCTCATTCCTTCTTAGAGCCTTTAGCTCCTTCATATTGCATATCTATTTTTTGTCAAGTCATGCAATCAATGTTTATTGAGCATTTCCTATTTTTTAAATTAAATTAAATTGTTGTTGTATTACATCCATCCCCGTTTTGCTGCTCTCTGTCCTCCTACCCACCCACCCACTCCCCCACAAAGTCAATCCCACATGTGGTCCATGTCCATGGTTATTCCATACTAGATTCTTGTCTAAAGTGCTCCCCTTTTTTGCTTTTTCCTCCCCCTCCCCCCAACCCTCTTCCCCCTGACCACTGAAGGCCTATTCAATGTATTCATATGTCTGGTTCTGTTTTGCTTGTTGTTTGTTTTGTTCATTATTGTCCTATAATGGGTGAGATCATATGGTATTTGTCCTTCACTGACTGGCTTATTTCACTAAGCATAATATTTTCTAGTTCCATCCCTGTTGTTGCAAAGGTTAGGAGTTTGTTCCTTCTTTCTTTCTGCTGTGTAGTATTCCATTGTGTAAATGTACCAAAGTTTTTTTGATCCACTCATCCATTGATGGACACTTAGGCTGTTTCCAGCACTTGGCTATTGTAAATAGTGCTGTTATGAACATAGGGATACATAGGTTCTTATGAATTGATATTGCAGGATTCTTCTGGTATAGTCCTAGTAGTGGAATTTGCAGGATCAAAAGTCAGTTCTATTTTCAGATTTTTGAGGAAACTCCATACTGTTTTCCATAGTGGCTGCACCAGCCTGCATTCCCACCAACAGTGCACCAGGGTTCCCTTTGCCCCACATCTTTGCCAACATTTGTTATTTGTTGATTTGTTGATGATTGCCACTCTGACAGGTGTGAAGTGGTATCTTATTGTGGTTTTAATTTGCATTTCTCTGATGACTAGTGATGTTGAGCATTCTTTCACATGCCTCTAGGCCCTTTGTATGTCTTCCTCAGTGAGTTGTCTGTTCAGGTCTTTTGCCCATTTTTTAATTGGGCTGTCTGTCTCCCTGGTGTTGAGTCTCATAAGTTCTTTATATATTTTGGATATCAAACCCTTGTTTGAGGTATTTTTGACAATTATGTTTTCCCATACTGTTGGTTCCTTTTGAATTTTGCTAGTGTTTTCTTTAGCTGAACAGAAACTTTTTAATTTGATATAGTTCCATTTGTTGATTTGTTTTTTTATTTCTTCCTTAATTTATTTCTTCAGTGTTCTGTAGTTTTCTGAGTATAGGTCTCTAACCTCCTTGGTTAAGTTTATTTCTAAGTACTTTATTTTTCTTGTTGCTATGGTAAATGGGATTTGTTTTCTAGTTTCTATCTATGATGTGTCATTATCAGTATACCAAAATGCTTTTGATTTCTGAATATTGACTTTATATTCAGCTATTTTGCTTACTTTTCTTATTAGGTCAAGTAAGTTTTTGGTGGAATCTATCAGGTTTTGTATGTACACTATCATGTAATATGCAAATAATGACAGCTTAACTTCTTCCTTTCCAACTTGGATACCTTTGATTCCTTTTTCTTCCCTGATAGCGATGGATAGAATATTCAAAATGATGTTGAACAGAAGTGGAGAAAGTGGCCAGCCTTGTCTTGTTCCTGATCTTAGGAAGAAAGCTTTTAGTTTTTGCCCATGAGTATGACGGGCTTCAGGTATCTCATATATGGCCTTTATTATGTTGAGGTTTGCTCCTTCTATTTCCATTTTGCTGAGGGTTTTTTTTTTTTTTTAATCATAAATGGTTTCTGTACTTTATCAAATGACTCTTCATCATCTATTGATATGATCATATGGTTTTGTCTTTCATTTTGTTGATGTGGTGTATTATATTTATTGACTTATGAATGTTGTACCATCCTTGCATCCCTGGGATGAAACCCACTCGATCATTGTGTATGATCTTTCTCATGTGTTGCTGGATCCAGTTGGCCAATATTTTTTTGACAATCTTAGCATCTATGTTCATCAGAGATATCTGCCTATAGTTTTCTTTCTTAGTTGTGTTTTGACCTGGTTTTGGGATTAGAATAATATTCACCTCACAGAAAGAGTTTGGGAGTCTTCCCTCTTCCTGGAATTTTTGTAATAGTTTGAGGAGAATGTGAATTATTTCTTTCCTAAATGTTCTATAGAATTGACATGTAACCATCTGGTCTGTTGATCTTGTGCTTTGGGAGATTTTTGATTACTTCTTCAATTTCACTAGATGTTATTGGTCTATTCAGGATTTCTGCTTCTTCTGGATTCAGTTTTTATTAGATATACAATTTCCATAAATTTGTCCTTATCATCGAGTTTGTCATATTTTTTGTTATATAGATTTTTGTAGTAATTTCTTACAATGCTTCATATTTCTGAAGTATCATTTGTGATTTCTCCTCTGTTATTTCTGATTCTGTTTATTTCAGTCCTCTCTTTCTTTTTCTTAATGAGAGTTGTTAAAGGCTTGTCCATTTTGTTCATTTTTTTCAAAGAACCAGCTCTTGGACTTATTGATTCTTCAAATTGTAGTTTGAGTCTCTAAGTTATTTAATTCTGCTCTGATCTTGATGATTTCCTTCCTTCTACTTGCTCTGGGCTTTGTTTGTTGTTGCTCCTCTAGTTCTTGGAGCTTCATGGTTAGGTTGCTTGTGAAAGCTTCTTCTGTCCTTTTTAGGTAAGCCTGTATTGCTATGAATTTCCCTCTGAGGATTGCCTTTGCTGTGTCCCATAAGTTTTGGGTTGTTGTGTATTCATTGTTATCTGTTTCCAGAAACTTTTTGGTTTCATCTTTGATCTCATTGTTAACCCATTTATTATTACCTAAAAACGTGTTATTCAATCTCCATGAGTTAGAGTGCTTTTGTTTTTTTCCCTTGAGGTTGGTTTCTATCCATTGTGATCTGAGAAGATGCTTGGTATGATTTCAAATTTCTTGTATTTGTTGGAACTTGACTTGTGACCTACCATATGGTCTATTTTAGAGAATGCTCCATGTTCATTTGAAAAGAATGTGCATTTTGCTTCTTTGGGGCGAAAGGTTCTGTATATATCAGTTAGTCCCATTTCTTCTAGAGGAAATGCTATAATATCCTTGGTGTTTTTTTTTTTTTTTTTTTTTTTTTGTTTGTTTGTTTGTTTGGAAGATGTGTCCATTGTTGATAATGGGTATTCGAATCTGCTACTATGAGAGTGTTGCTGTCTATATTCTTCTTGAAGTCCTCTAAGATTTTTGTTATATATTTGGGAGCTCCTATGTTGGATGCATATATGTTTACCATAGTTATTTCTTCTTGATGGATTGTTCCCTTAACTATTATGAAATGTCCTTCTGTCTGATTTTCTGTAAAAACTATTTGTCTGACATAAGACTTGCTATGCCAGCCTCTTTTTTCATGACCATTTCTTTGATATATATATTTCCATCTCTTCACTTTCAATCTGTGTCAATCTTTTGTTCTGAGGTGGGTCTCTTGAAGACAGTATATATGTGAGTCACATTTTCTTTCTTTTTTTTTTTTTAAGACTTTATTTCATTATTTTTAGAAAGAGAGGAAGGGAGAGAGGCAGAGAGGGAGAGAGACATCAGTGTATGGATGCTTTTCACCGGCCTCCAGCCACAGACCTGACTGGAGACCTGGCTTGCAACCTGGTTATGTGTCCTGGCTGGGGAATCGAACCTGTGACCTTTGGGTTCGCAGGCCGGCACCTTATCCACTGTGCTACCAGCCAATGGGTCATGTTTTCTTATCCATTCAGCTACCCTATGTCTTTTTATTGGCACATTTAATCTGTTTACATTTAAGGATATTGTTGATTGATATTTATTTATTGCCATTTTTTTCTTTGTATCTGTGTTCCTCTCTGTCTCTTCATTTTTTTTTTAAAGCAGACCCATTAGCATTTCTTACAATGCTGGTTTGGTTGAGATGTATTCTTTTAGTTTTCTTTTGTCTGTGAAACTTCTTATTTCTCCTTCCATTTTGAGCAAGAGTCTTGCTGGGTAGTTTATTCTTGTTTGCAGTCCTTTGTTTTTCATTACTTGGAATATTGTCTGCCATTCCCTTCTGGCTTTTATTATTTTTATTATTTTTAAATATTTTATTTCATTATTTTTTAGAAAGAGGGGAAGGGAGAGGCAGAGAGGGAGAGACATCAATGTATGGTTGCTTTTCACCTGCCTCCAGCCACAGACCTGACTGGAGACCTGGTTTGCAACCTTGTTATGTGCCCTGGCTGGGGAATTGAATCTGCGACCTTTGGGTTTGCAGGCCAGCACCTTATCCACTGAGCCACCAGCCAGGGCCAACCCCTTCTGGCTTTTAATATTTCTGTTGAATAATACTTTGATAACCTTATAGGAGTCCTCTTCTATGTTATTTGCTGTTTCTCTCTTGATGCTTTTAGGATTCTCTCTTTCTTTTTGAAATGTGCCATTTTCATTATAATGTGCCTTGGAGTGGGTCTGATTGGAATCATCCTCACTGAGACTGTCTGTGTTTCCTGATGTTGAATAACATTTTCACTCATAATATTAAGGAATTTTTCTATCATTACTTTTTTGACCAGGTTTTCCATTCTTTGTTTCTCTTCTCCTTCTGGTATCTTTATGATATGGATATTATTTCATTTCACATTGTCCTGTAGCTCTCTTAAAACCTCTTCATTTTTGTTCAACCATTTTTCTTTCTGTTTCACTGTTTTGGAATATTTTTCTATGTTTCCATCCAGCTTGCTGATTTGATCCTCTGCTTCTTCTAGCCTGCTATTGATTCCTTCTACTGTATCCTTCAATTCAGAAATTGTATTCTTCTTTTCCTCTTGGCTCTTACTGATAGTTTCTAAGTCCTCTTTAATGCTAGTGTAGCTCTCAGTAAGTTCCTTGTAGCTTCCCTGGAGTTCTTTGTAGTTCCCTGGAGTTGTCTGTCATTTTCTTTGATCTGGCTGAGCCCATTGAGCTTCCCTATCATCATTATTTTGAATTCCATATCTGATAGTTTGCTTGTCTTGGTTTCATTGAGTTATTTTTCTGGGGATTTCTCCTTTCCTTTTGGTGATGGACTGTTTTTTCTTCTGCCCATTTTAAGGTTTCATTTTAAGCAAATCAGCCTGTGATCAGCTGCCAAGCTATGCAACCTCTAGGCTGGCAGGATTGATTTAGTTGTAATCCTATCAGTCTGTGGTCCACCACCGGGTTCAGATGCAGCTTGGGGTGACAGATTGATTCAGTTGTAAAACAATAAATGAGCTACCAAACCTAGGCCCTGCTGTGCTAAACAGAAAGATTCAATTGTAATCCAATGGATCATCCACCAGCTCACATGCAGCCTGGTGGGGCAGATTCAGATGTAAAGCAATGAATCTGTGATCAGCCACCAGGCTCAGGCACCACTGGGCTAGGCAACAAGATCCAATTGTAATCCAATGAATCTGTAATTAGCCATCAGGCTCAGGTGGTGCTGGGCTCAACTGAAAGATTCTATTGTAATCCAATGAATCTGTGATCAACTGTTAGATTAAGGGGCCAGTTAGGTAGACTGAAAGATTCAATTGTAATCCAATGAGTTTGTGATCAGCCACCAGGCCCAGAGGCCAGTAGGCTGGACAAACCAGCTCTGTTGTGAACCAATGAATCCAAGATCAGCCACCAGGCTCACCTGCCACTATGTGGAGGCTGACTGTCTGACCCAGCTGTAAGTCAGAGGTTTTGTAATTAGCTGTCAGGCCCAGTCTCTGCTGAGTGAAAAGGACTGACTCAGTTGCAAAGCAATGAATCTAGGATCAGGCACCAGGCTTGCACACCACTGTGCAGGGCTGGCTGACTGACCCAGTTGTAATTCAGAGAGTTTGTAATCAGTTGCTAGGCCCAGGCACTTCTGGGCAAGACGTCTTTTCAGGTGCTAACTCCTGTATATATGCTCAGACAGGGCAGGGGAGGAAAGGTTTATTTAGATGTAAATCAATGAATTGTGATCAGGAGCCAGGCTCAGGTGCAGCTGGGTGGGGCAGATTGCTTCCAGTAGATGGGGCTATGAGGACCCTCATAGGGAAGCCACTAGGCTGCAGAGCAGTCTGCTGGAGGTATGGGATGAGTCAGCACCAGGATCCCCACACCTGCTTCCCCACTTCTCTTCTCAAAGCCACCACCGCAAACTGTCCTTAAGTGTCTCCAGTCATCTTTTCCCTCCCTTTGCCAGAGCCCATTGTAGGTGGGTGCCAATGTATTTTTGTTGTGGTCACCCCAGTAGTTCTTTGTATCCAGTGCTCTCTTAGGCTAGTGAACTCCATGGCTTTCCGCCCTTCTCAGCTGGATGTTGCTCTACTCTCTGCTGTGCTGCTATAGGCTGGGAAACCCAGCTGGGTGACCAGAACCCACCCTTCTCAGGTAGAGCCCCAGGCTCTGTGCCTTCAGCTGCTGCCTCTGGTGGGGGCCCAGCCAATCTTTTTACTTTCTTGCAATTCCTACTAGTCACATTGTGATGAAACATTCTTTTCTGTACTGTCCGTGATTATAGAACTTCTTTCCAGCGGTGTTCTGTTGGTAATTCCAGCTGAGTTTTCCTCCAAGAAAGGAATTCTAGATGTGACCTGGGAGGAGATAGATTGGTGTATCTCCACTTCTCCACCATCTTAACAGAACTCCAAGATTCATTTTTATTCTCTTGGTTTTTATACTGTCAATCTGTTGCTACACTATTTTTTTCTATTTCTGCTCCCACCTAACTAGTAAGTTTCTTGTTTCTGAAACTAGAGCAGTGGCTCTGTAAATAGTCTCTCCACTTCATATATGTGAGTATTCCATTTATCCTACCTACTTCTGTCAACTTTGTATTCCTGAAGAGCAGTTAGAATGCTTTCTTTCTATGCTAAAAACCATCAGTGATGAGTAAATACATAGCTCTTAAGACATCACAATATGAGCATTCTACTTCTTCAACTCCAGAGATTACATCTCATCTCTTCTTTTTTTTAGAATACTCACACAAAGATAAGCTTATTAACATTTTTAGGAAGAGAGAAACAGAGACAGACAAGGAAGGGGTGAGAAACATCAATACACTGTCTCCTATAAGTGTCCTGATGGGGACTTGAACCTGAAACCTAGGTAAGTAATCTGACGGGGGATTGAACCTGAAAACTTTTGCTGCATGGGATGATGCTCCAACCAACTGAGCCATCTAACCAGGACTCTTATCTCTTTTAAGTTCTATGCTACAGAGAATGGAAATATTTTATTTTCATGACATGGTCTCTATTTCCCTCACCTTTAAATTTTACCTTCATTGGTTGCCAGAATGAAAGCTCTTTCTCCCTTCCAGATACATCTGTTGAGATTAGTCCAGCATTGAAGGACAAACTGGGGCACCACTATCTCTATGAGTCTTCTGATTAAGTCTATCAGCTCTTTACATTTTTATGATAATATTTGGAATTTTATTCTCTGTACCCATATTTCTAGCCCAAGTCCTCGAATACAGTGGACCTTCTACAATATTTGTGGGATTGAACTAAGCACCAGTTATGTACGAAGCTCACTGCTAGATGCAGGAATTACCTTCTCAGGATGATACAAGCAAAAGCATGAGGAATTACTTTATTTGCACATTTGAGGTATGTAAAGATGATGATGATGATGATGATGATGATAATGGAGATCATGATGGTGATGCGGATGGTAAATGTGCAGAATAGTCACATTTTCCCCTCCAGATTTACTCTCCTCCTTTCTCATCTTGGTCTTTCTCCTAGGAGGCTGACCCCTGTGACTGTGTCAGCCAGGCTCCCTTGCATTTTGGTTACTGTTGGATTCCATCCATACAGATTATGTCAATGGGAAATCAGAATGAAAAGAGACATTTGGGTAGTTATTACCCCAGCTTTCTTTGCTGGGCCTCAGTTCAACAGTAGTTGCACCCTGAAAGTCACAATGTCTTTCAGCAGATCTCTCTTTAATATAGTAGTTAGATTTCCATAACTAGTCCCTACTTTGCCCCTTCAAGACTAGAATGGTAATGCCCCCAGCCACTCATTGTTGTCAATACCAGAGTGTCACTAATAAGTTTCCTTAACCTTTCCATAATCATCTTTACAAAAATCTTACAATTTTTCATTTTTGCAAGGCAGCTGCATTTCTTGCTGAGACCAAGAATGACTGATGATGATGGTGATGGTGGTAGTGGTGACAGTAGTTGTGGTGGGTTTTCTCTCAGCTAGTAGTCTAAGAATCCAAATATGTAACTATAAACAGAGAGGTTGGAGAGTTGTGGCAGACTAACAAAGTGTTCATTGTATCAGCTATCTATTACTGTGTAACAAGTTATCCCCAAACTTAGTGGCTTAAAACAATAACAACAATTTATTATTTCTTATCATTTTTTGCAAGTCAGGAATTCAACTGGATAGAGCAGGATGGCTCATTTGTATTCCATCATGTCTAGACCCTCCTGTAGAAGGCTGGAAGGTCACTCATTTAGCAGTTGGCCCTGGCTGTTGGCTGGGGAACTATTTGGAGCTGTCAACTGGTACATATACATGTGGCCTCTTCATGTGACCTAGGCTTCCTCACTACATGGTGACTAAAGTACAAATGTGAGCATTCAGAACCACAGAAAGAGTGAGCCAAGCCAAAGTCATATATATATTTTTTTTTTATAATTTAGCCTTAGAAACCATGCATTGGCATTTCCACTATGTTTTATAGGTGGAGATAGCTGTAAAGTTCCACCCAGATTACAGGGGAGGGAATGTAGGCCCCACCTCTCAGTGGAAGAGTGTTGATATCTATGATTTATTCTTGACTTATAGTGTGGACTAAAGTGATGTAAGCCACTTCTAGACCTACACATAAATCTCCATGTGCCACTCACTTTCTCTCCTTAGGCAGTGGCAACTGTGCAGTATGCATGTTGACTGTTATATGTAATGAATGACTCAGAAGTAAGGGAAACTGGATCCCTGAGTCACCACTCGGAGGAGCACCAGCCAACCCAGATTGACCTTTGAGAGTGTAATAATTAAACTGTTTGTATGTTAATTCTCTGAGAGTTGGTAACTGTTACAAGAATTTTATTCATCTACTGAAACTTTGAGCCAATGTATTCATCTTCCTGTGTTAATAGCACAACTATCAAGATGACATATTTGTAATGAAACTAAGGCACTAGGGTTAATTTTTTCTTTCTTATATTCCCAACCTAACTAGTACTGAGCAGTAAAATGACCCTGAAATGGGAAGAATGAAGTCATAAGACTTCCCAGGTCTTGACCAATAGGATCATTGACTATATCCAAAAAGGTCTTGGCCAAGTCAAACAGTGGAAAAGGAAAAGTGTTGAAATGATTGCAATAAATATTCGGACCTTCTTTGGAGGATCTTGGGAAAAATGGAAATTGTTGTGTTGGAAATAATTGGTAGACAGGTATCTGTAGAGGCCCTTATCACACCACAGAAGATGTTATTTGAAGGAGAAAGTGTGCATGACATCCATCTCAATTAAAACCTTGGGAAAAACATCTGTCAAGTGATATTTAGAACTGACATTTTGGTAAGGATCCAGCCTATAGAGGGTTTTCATTGGGCTTGGAAAACCACACTTTCTATTCTTCTTCCTCCCTACATTCTATAATTAAGCAATGCTTATGGTGCTAAATAGATTTGTAAAATTGACATGCTTAAAGGACTACATTGTTAAAATATTTTCATTTGGAAGTAATTTTGACAATAATAATTTCAGTAATAAGAATTTAATAATAATACCAATAATAATTTCAAGAAATATTATTTCTTCCCTAAACTGAGGGTAAGTTACAAACATGGCTTTTTACTCCTAATTTTTTTGTTTATTCTTAAATTTCAGTGTATATTTTCTAGAAGTAAGGATATTGTTACATAATCATAGCACAATTGTTAACCTCAGTAAATTTAACATACACAATATTTTTCTAATCTGCCATCAATATTCTGATTAAATTATTAATTTGAGTCAATAATGTACTATTTAGCATTTCCTCCCTCAGCCCATGTTGTTAGTCTCTGTGATCTCCTTTAATCTGAAACATTTCTACAACCTTTATTTGTACCTATGATAGTGACAGTTTTGAAGAGTATAGTTCTTTATTTTTATTTTTCCTGTTTCCTCATGATATTTAAGTTGTGCATCCTTGGCTGGGTACCCAGAGATGATGTCATGTCTTGTGCAGGGCATCATTTTAGTAGCACAGTGTTTATCTCCCCTTATTACTAATGTTGATTTTAATCACAAATGGCAGTTACTTCTGTAAGACACTTAAAAAGAAGATAGCTCTGAAAGTATAATTTTCTGAAAACTATTTTCCAATTATAAATCTGTGGAGTTTCAGTCTCTAAGAATGTGAAGTTAAGTGTAAATATTATCTTGATGGAATGAAACCAATCAAATATATCATGAGTGCAGCAACTATGCTTTTGACTTGGAGTTAGAGAAATGCTTATCCTCTCCTGTAGGAAGAAACCAAGTCAGAACATAAGAACAGGTAAATTCTTCTGTCAACTTGGGTCTTAGACACAGAGGGAGACCCTACATTTGATGTTAAGCTTTGGGAAATGGAAGCTAGGTCTTTGCAGTTATTCATCAATTAGAAAACTCCTGAAGAAGAACATTGTCTGGAAGACATCCACATAGATGGATGTCTCTGCTTTCTAACCATGGGTTTTATCCTGTCTAATATTTTTACATTCTGTTTGGGCAAAGAAAGAGAAGAGATGCTCACCCCATTTCAGGAACACTGATTGGGAAAGGTTTCTAATAAACTGGATATTTACATGATTAAAGTTTACACTGAACATAACATAATTATATTATGTGCATATTTCATTGGTTCTAAGAGAATGTCCTCTACCTTTTATTGTTTTTGAATTTTAGATGCCTCCTAAAATCTGTGTCAAAGGCAACTAGCTATTTATAGGTAGAGTAGTTGTAAACAGAAAATTTTATCTTTCTGTTGATAAAGGTTCAACTAACTGCTACCTGATATTTTCTCCACCATTGGTTGCAGAATAAAGAAGTACATTATTTTTTATTAAGGTGTAATTTACATACACTGAAGTGTGTTCTTCTTAGTGTACAGTTTCAGGAACTTTGACAAGTGCAGTCATGTAAACAACACCAAAATCAAAGTACAGAACAATCTCATGCTGAAAAAGTTCCCCTGTGCTCTTTTACAGTCAAACCCCTGCCCCTCCAGCCTCCTGTGCTCAGTGATTCATTTTTTATAATCATATCTTTTCCAGAATGTCATATAAATTAAATTATATGTGTGGCTATATATCTAGCCTTTATGCATCTGGCTTCTTTTGCTTAGTGAATGCATGTGAAATTAATCCCTGTTGTTACAAGTATTGGTAGTCTATTTCTTTATATTGCTGAGTAGCATTCCATGACAGATATGTTCATTCACCCATCATTTAAATTGCATTTTTGTTGTTTTCAGTTTTGGGTTGTTATGCATAAAGCTATTGTAAACATTAATGGTCAGGTTTTTGTGTAAACATATGTTCTCATTTCTCTTGGGAAGTTAGAAGTAATATTTTTGAGTTACATGGCCAGAGTATATTTAAGATTTTAGGGAACTAAACAATTGTTTTCCAAAGTTACCATACCAGTGTGTATATCCAACAACAATGTATCTTGATATTGTTAGCATTTTTGAAATAAATTTTAATATGGGCATTTTTTCATATAACAATTTGTCCATATATCTTCTGTGGTTAAGTGTCTGTCCAAATTTTTATTGAATCTTTTGTTTTCCTTTTATTTTTTTTTCGAATTTGAAATTTTCTGCATATTCTAGGTAAGTTCTTTATCTGATATGTGTTTTGCAAATACTGTTCCTCAGTCAGTGGCTTGTCTTTATTAACAGTGTCTTTTATAAGAATAGACACTCATTTTGGTTAAGCCCAATTTATCAAGTTTTTTCATGTGTTTAATTTTTGGTATCATATTTAAAAATATATTTCTCTAATACAAGGCCACAAAGATTTTTTGCTATGTTTTTTTTTCAATGATTTTTATGATTTCACATTTATGTCTATAGTCCATTTTCCTTTTAGTTTTATATATGGCATGTGCTACAGATTGAAGTTGTGAATATTTACCATGGTTAATATTTTATTTGTTTTTATGCAAAGATAAGTCTTACAAATGATAGAGTTCTTCAACTGAAAGAAGTATGAGAAATACCAGACAAACACAGCTTGGCTTAGTTTTTGTGTGAAAGACCTAGAGTCAAGGTGGACTATATGCTCACCTAATATCTATTGACCGTGAGCCTCAGTAGTTAAAATAGGCTGACAACCTGACATCTAGGTCAAAGGAGGTGCTAATTTTACTGTTTTTCCATACTGGACAAGCTATGCTTGAATTAAAGATAAATTTTTGCATGATTCTTAAAAGATACATATTGAGAAAAAGTAAAGGACAAGAATAATCTTGATAGATTTGGTTTAGGGATGAGGGCAGGAAGGTAAGGGAACTGAGGGATTGGACATCATTTCTGGGGGGAAAATAAAGAGTCTTTGTTCTGTGGAAAGGTGGCCTAGGTTTAAAGTTCAAACTTTGGCATCAGCCAAATCTCAATCTTTTACAATTTTATCTGTGGAATTTTAAGTGTCTTGCTTTTAACCTCTCTAATTTTTTGTTTTTATACTCACAAAATATAAATAAGAAAACTCCTTATTTTATAATTTTTATTGTGGGCAATTAAAATAAAATAATCTATGTCAAATGTTCAGCTCAATGCTTAGAGTTTTGTATGTACTTTTAAAATGCTGTTTATTATTTATTCCCTGAAGTTTTATTTATTGAGCTTCTACCATGAATCAGGCATTGGGTGTTATCAAAATGAGTTAATCTTTTAAAAGGATTAGCCTAGTAGAATTGGAAATTGGACCATTAGAATCAGGCTAGTTGAGACTCAACTTAGTTGTTTATATATGAGCTATCTTATGTGTGTACATGTGTGTGTGTGTGTGTGAAGAATGAGATATGACTGAGGATGTGTACATTTAGCATGGTGGGGTTTTTAGTTTTTGTCTTCCTGCAGAGAGATAATATTAAGCCATTGATGCATCTCCCAAAAGATAGAGTCTTCAACAGAAAGAAGATAGATAGAAAGTTAATGAAACACCTGAGTCAGCCTAGGGGCAAAAGGACAACCCAGGCTTTCTAGAGGGCTGACCCTTGAACTAAAATCTGAAGGAATCAGGAAACCTAGAGTGGAGCAGGGGAAAAACATAGAAGGTGGTCCTCAATGAGCCAGCTTCATAGAGCACAGTGGTGAAGAGTATGTGTTTTAGAGCTAGATAGACCTGATTTTAAGAATTCTGGGCAAGTGACAACCTCTTTGAACCTCATTTGCTTCACTTGTGAGACAGTATTTCTACACCCACATAAATACAAGGATGACAGGAGACATTTGAATAGCTTTTAGAGCACTTAATGGGCTTCACTGATTTTCCAATTATCTTGATATCTAGATGTATATAGTCTGGAGCTGGAGGTGAAGCAGGGAATAATGGTGGAGATTTGAGAGGCAAAGAGATCAAAAGATAAATGGACTGAATTGTATGCTAAGGAAGTTATATGTTATCTCTAAGGCATTGATGAGTCTTAAGCAAGGAGTACAGTTTTGTTTTGTTTTTTAAAGCACTTGGACATGGGACAGGACATCAAGTTGCAGGAGGTCTGATGGGAGGCAGAGAGAGTAGTCAGGAAACTTGCAGAAATCCAGGCAAGAAATGAAGCTTTCAATAACTTAAGCTATGCAAAGGGATAAAAAGTAGAGGGCAGAGTGGGCAGCATTCAAGAGACAGCACCAGAAGCTTGGTTGGCTTTAAGAGGTGAGCAAGAGGTAGAAGTATGAAAAACTTCCAGCCATCTGACTTTTGTAAGACAGAAGATGAGATGAAACCAATTTATAGGGAAGGAAAATGAGTTCACATTCATCTTGAGGTAGCTGTGGTTTATCAAATGCAGAAACCCTGTGTGCAGTTAACATTTAGGTTTGGAGCCTAAAATAAGTGTCTTTCCTGGAGAAGTTGACATAGTAAATGTTAACAGATGGTTAGACAGAATCTTCAGTAATGACATATGTTGAGCAACAGCCAAACAGCTGATGTTTACATGCCTCCTCCAACTGACTGAACTTGGGTACATTACCTAAGCACTCTGAGCCTGTTTCTTTATATGTATAGGGAAAAACATGTTACCCCATGTAATATAACACATCCGTGTGGCTATTTATTTTACAGCTGAGAAAAATGCAGCTCAGAGAAGTCAAAAGACTTGCTCAAGTTCTCACTGCTCTTCAGAATAGCCTGATCTCAGACTGACTTGAGTTTAAACTCTAAATCTAATAGATGAAAGTAGGAGGGAGGAGAAAAGGGATCAAATTAGAAAGAACAATTTGCAATTAGAAACACCTGATGATGGACTAAACCATATCACAAATTAAGAAGGCCCTGTCATGGGGGATGCTGGAACACAGCCTGGGTGAATAGACTCTAGAAGGAATAATCACATTGTTTTATATATATATTAGAAAAATAGAGCTTCTCAGGTTATAAAATCTACTTCTTTCCCCATAAAACTTCTTAAAATTGTTCTTTTATCTTTAGAGATATCAATATCAGAATGAAAACATTAATATAAAATTAAAACAGTATACACACACACACACACACACACACACACACACCCATACATACATACACACATACACACACATACATACAGGGTGCATGTGATCAATTGGCAATAACTTTGCATCTCCTTATTTCACGCGCTTCTTAATTTTGAAAAACTGTGTTTCTAAGGTTATGATTTAATATCATTGTTTCAGATACAAATTATTAAATTATGAGAGCAACCATCATGTTGAAGGAATATGATGTTAAAGCAACCATAATTTCTGGACTGCATACAGGGCCAACTGCTAAGGAAATTGCAGCCTTCAATAACATCACTTTATGTACAGTTTGCATGTGAAGAAGGTGTATGATGCTGATCCTGATGTCACCACATCAACAAGGAAAATGCATAATGTATGCAAGAATTATACAAGTCCAGATATTGTACACAGAATCCAGGAAATCATCAATGAAGATCCAGGAAAGTCAATGCACTCCATAGCCAGAGAATTGCAGATGTCGGATGCAGTTCACACAATTATTGCTGAAGATACAGATTGTATGTTCTTAAAAGAGATCGGTTTATGACACAGGAGACAAAGGAAAGGAGCTTTGAAAAAGCAAGGAAACTGCTAACATTGGAAAATCCCAAAGAAAAACACCCTCTGATTTTCTTCTTTGATGCAAAGAATTTTCAGCAGAATCAAATAAATAGTCACCAGAAGAAACAACAGGTGGCTCTGTGAAAATCTTATGGAAGTTCCAATTGTCATGAAAACAGAATTTCCTGCTATAGTGATGGTGTTAGTTGTTGGCAGCAGTGAAGGAGATATCATGACCCTGCATTTTTTTCCATAAAGCTTGAAGGTGACTGATGTTTAACCTTGACATTTTGAGAGAAGTAGTTGTACTACGGATGAAGCAAGTTACAAATGGACATAATTTTATGTTCTAACAAGATGGTGCACCAGCACATAATGCCAAAAAGGTACAAGAATTTCTCAGTGTCAATGTTCCTGAATTCTGGTCAAAGGAATCTGGCTGCCTAGTTCACCAGATGCAAATCATTTAGACTATTATGTATGGAGCATTTGTGAGAGAGAAGTTAATAAACAACCTCATTTCAAATAAGAGGCTGTTAAAGCTGAGATTGAAAACATGATGATGTCCATGGATAAAGAAAAGTTAATTAAAGTGTGCTCTAACTTCTGAAGTCAAATTGAGTCTCTTATTGCAGCAAATAGAGACTTTTTTAACAATTAAAAAATAATGACTGTTTATGTATTTACATATAGGAAACTAGTATAAAGGAACCATGGACATGGACAACAGGTGGGATTGACTTTGGAGGGAATGGGTGGGTGGGGAGGGGGACAGAGGGGAGCAAAGAGGGGATGGATATAATACAACAACAATAATTTTTTTAAAAAAAGAATAAATTTATTTCAAAATATAACACTTTTGTGGTATGTTGTTTATTTTACTAAAATTTTGCTGCTTTATTGTGTTTACCCTGTATATATATTGCATTGTCATATAAGGAGAATCATTTATTTTGAGTTCTTATATAAATATCTTTTTCAAAACACCTGTTAAAATTTGTTAGTCAATAATATCAGGTGATTATCACAGAGAACTAAAGCATTTAGAAATAATAGCAATGGGGGAAGAAAAAATAAGACAATAATCATTGGCTGACTATAGCACAAAACACTGAAATTACCTTAGGCCATAAAGAACCCAGAAATAAAACATATTGCATCCCTAACTATGTGGTTAGTTTCTTGAAGTTTACTAATCTTTTTAATCTCCTGACTCAGTACAGTGCTAGGGATAAAGCCTGTTCCAAAAGTATGAAGCCAATGATATTGGTTTGATACTTTTGGGACACATTGCCTTGATACTTTTGGTACAGGCCTTCATATAATGGGAACTCAATAGGACTGTTGGCTGGCTTTAGAGGGGATTCTTCTACTAAGAAATTAGACATATTATCTGTGTTCTAAAACCCTTCTTTGGGCCAAGGCTCTGAGTTCTGATTTATAAATAATATATCTCCAATAGGAGTCAGCTCTGAGCACCAGTGGCTGAAAATGGAAGCCAAGCAGGCACCAATAAGACAAGAAGGAGCATATATTTTAACCTCCTTTGCCCAATTCACACATATATGGTAACAGAAGGAAACTAGACTTTTATTGGTGAACACAACAATAGAGTATATAATCTTAAATTATAATGCTGTACACTTGAAGTTTATGTAATGTTATTAACCAAACTTACCTCAAAAAAGCCCCCAAAAACAAGAACAAAAACAGGAAGGAACAGGGTGGTGATCTAAGGCCAGGAGTCCAGTTGAGAAATAAGAGCCAGAGGGAGGTGTGAATGGAGAAATATATAGAGCTAGTATACTAAGGGTTTACAATAAATGTCTACCTTTAACAGCCAGTCCCAAGATGAAACAGAGGCACTGTACAGGAAAATGACACTGAGTCAATCAAATTCTCAGATTCTGCTTTGTGGAACAATTGGCAAGTAGCTTAGACCCCAAGGGGCTGGGCCACGTTTTCATTTACACTAAGAATCCTGAGTGAACTAAAAAGTGTTGTTACCTGCAGAAGCCAGGAAGGAAGTGAAATTTTTTTTACCTACCTGGCTGGACAAGGCAAAACAAGAGTTCCTTTGAGAATCCTTACAGAAATGCTTAGAAAATGATCAACAAGTTGTGTCCCATATCTTATATGATTCAGTGCTCAAAGGAAACAAGCCAAGTTTGTGTGGTGATCCTGCCCTTCATACTGAATGATACTAAGGTTCCTTGATTCCAGATGTGAGGCTAATAATCCCACAATACTGCTGGATGTGATTGCAATTACTCTCAGAAATCAGAACAGTGTTTAAAATTAGCTGCCAGGGCTGGTGGCTCAGTGGATAGGTGCCATCCTGCGAACCCAAAGGTCGCTGGTTCAATTCCCAGCCAGGGCATATAACCAGGTTGCAAGCCAGTCTTCAGCCAGGTCTGTGGCTGGAGGCAGGTGAAAGACAACCACACATTGATGTTTCTTTCCCTCTCTGCTTCCCTCCCTTGCCCTATCTCTAAAGATAATAAATAAAATCTTAAAAAAATAGAAAAAAGAAAAATCATTGAGGAGGCCAAGTCTCAAAATGTCAAATAGTGGGGAAGGTGATATGTGGGTGGTACCCATGAGTGTGTGTGGCTGTTGTATTAATCTCAAAGGATGCTGTGAGGAATTCATTGTGTGTGGAGTTTGGAGAGCATTGTACAGCAAGCTCCTTCTGGGACCCAGATTCCTGTTCTGCAGGTAGCACCTGTCTGGATAGATCTTTAAGTATCAGGCCTGCAGAATCATCTTAGGGCCTTGGGAAGTGCCTTGTTCTTTGCTCATTGCCCCCACTAGCCTTTGTTCCTGGCCAAACTAATTTGGCTCAGTGGTTAATTAGCAGACTCCAAAGTTAAGGAGAATAATGGCAGAAGCACTGGCTTCTCATTCCTTTAGGAGGTGTGTCATGGGGGCTTAAGTGTCTTGCATTCACACTTTTTCTTCCAGCTATTTCTTCAGTCACATGATGTGCTAAATGCTATCTCTTTCTTTTTTTTTTTTCTTTTAATTTTATTGTTGTTGTATTACATCCATCCCTTTATTTCTCCCCTCTGTCCCCCTCCCCACCCACCCTTTCCCCCCAAAGTCAATCCCACCTGTTGTCCATGTCCATGGTTCCTTTATACTAGGTTCTTGTCTAAGCTGCTCCCCTTCTTTGCCTCTGCCTCCCCCCTCCCCCCAACCCCTTTCCTCCTGACCACTGCAGGCCTATTCCTTGTATTCATACACTTGGTTCTGTT
>PVIW01005950.1:0-95919 GCA_004026585.1 Noctilio leporinus
ATTCTTTCATATGCCTCTGGGCCCTTTGTATATCTTCCTCAGTGAGTTGTCTGTTCAGGTCCTTTGCCCATTTTTTAATTGGGCTGTCTGTCTCCCTGGTGTTGAGTCACATTAGTTCTTTATATATTTTGGAGATCAGACCCTTGTCTGAGGTATCATTGGCAATTATGTTTTCCCATACAGTTGGTTCCCTTTGATGCAATACACTTATCAAGACTTTTCTCCCACTATTCTAAACATTTTTTGAACTCATCAATTTTGATGCTCTTTAGTGTTTCTGCTATTTTGTCCTTTTCTTCTTCCACATCAGCAAAATGTTTCCCTTTAAGGACTCTTTTCATCTGGGGAAACAAAATACAGCCACTCCGGATGAAGTCAAGTGAATAGGGATAATGGGGCATGGGGGTCGTGACATTTTTTGGTCAAAAATTGCTGAACACTCAACTAGTGTGGGCAAACGCATTCATAAATAACCCATCATGAAATGGTCAAACAAGTTGAAAGAGTGCAAAAAAAATAAATAAAAAAAATAAAAATTCACTGAAGCCTAACACAGTTTCTTATAACAACATCAACTAGCAGACTGATACAGATGGGTTTCTAGAATACTCACCTAGCAGGAGAAGCCTGAACTATAAGGGGTCCACCCTCCAGAAGACGAATCTGGTTTTTTTGGGTCCTCCTCATATGGTACCACAAAAGACTCTGAATAGCAGCAGCAATGTTGAGAAAGAAGGAGAAAGGTGAAGGAATCACACTACCTAATATCAAACTATACTACAAGACCACAGTAATTAAAACAGTACAACACTGGCATAAAAATAAATATGTGGATTAATGGAACAGGACAAACAGTTCAGAAATAAACCCACACCTTTATAATCTATTAATATTTGACAAAGTGGGCAAAAACATACAATGAGCTAAAGATAGTCTATTTAATAAATGGTATTGGGAAAATTAGACAGATACATGCAAAAAATGAAACTAGACTTTCTTACATCACACAAGAATAAACTGAAAATGGATTAAAGACTTAAATGTTAGACTCAAAACCATTAGTTATCTGTCTCTCCATATTGTCTCTGTGAGGTTGATAAGGCTGGCTGAGGACACTGAGGCATGGATTAACTGATTAACATAGGCTAGCCAGCTAATTCATGAAAATGCTGAAACTGAAAGCCACATCTCCTGATAATTTGTTCAGCAATCTTTCCTTTAAATTGGATGGTCCTGCTATGATATAGTTAAACTTACAGTAAGAAAGCTTTAGCACACTGAGATGCAAGATTTTCCTCAAAGCATCTTTTAGGTATGGTCTCATAGGCACATTTGTAGCTGCTAGGCCTTTCCTGTGGATATAGTCAATGCATAACAGAAATCACTGTATCAGATTAAATTTATATTACTTCATATACGAGGCCACAAAAGTATCAAGCCAATGTCAATATAATTAAAACAGTTTGTGCAGCTGGTACTTCTGGGACAGACCTCATAGTTTATTAAAAATATTACATGCACACACACACACGCATGCACACTATGCTGGGTACTTTCCTAAATAATGTACACATTTAATTTTTACAAGAACCCTTTTTGATAGCTGGTGTTAATATACCTAATATTGTATAGGTGAAAAGTGAGACATACAAATGTTTTATATCTTAATTAAAATTCTACAGCAAGTAAAGAGCTGGGATTTAATCACCCCTCCCTAGTCTGGAAGTATATTCTGTATCCTTCACACAAAAACTAAACTATGACTGTTATTTATTTTTGACTGTTATTTGTGTTTTAAATAACTATGACTGTTATTTGTGTTTTAAATAATTTGAATTTATATAATTGGAAAGGCATTGTCTTTTATTCTAAGTTATCAACATTATTGAAGGATGTATTTGACATCCTGGCCAAATGAAAGAAGCAAAGAACAACTTGTACCTTGCTTGCTTGCTTGTTATAAGCTTAGATCTTAATACAAATGTAAAAGTGCAGGCCTTGCAGCTCAGCCTAACTCATGAGAACTAAACATCCAAGCCATGTATAGTAATGGAGTGCCCTATTTTCCTTACTTAATTTTAGATAGAGAATCACCCCAACCCCATCCCCTACCCCACACTCCTCCATAATTGTTCTTGGGAAATTTTATCACACTAGACAGTGATGGATAACTTAGTGATTTAGGATCCTGTACATTTCCTGCCATCTCTTTTTACTATAGATGCACAACTAAGCTGTGTGCTCACTCATTGAGCACACATTTCATTGACTTTCTGGGTATGTACTAATTCTATTGCATATCAGGGTCTCTGAATACCAACAAAGATAAGTGGGATAGGGTTCTATCTAAACACTATAAAAAAAGAGAGGCTCAAAAACTGCTTAATCTTTCTGAAAGACAATCTAGATATTTGAGGAAGTCAGATTGTTCATATTTCTCAAGCAATCCGACTACAAGTTAGATTCTGCCTAATTTTCAGGATGAATCCCCTAGGAACTCAGGGATTATAATAATAGAGTAAAATAGAGATCATATTCGCTCTCCTTGCACTGGAGGTCATCAAATAAACACCAAATGACAATTTATTAGCATAATAAGAATTCCAGCAGTGAATGATGCAGACTAACCTCCGAGTATCTCTCCAAGTCTGAGATTTTAGTGATTCTATATTTTTTCTTGTATAGTCTTACATTTATATCTCTTTCTGCTGGGGTTTCATTTACTGACTGAAATGTTTCAGTGAGGAATTAAGAAGCAGGAAAAAATGGGACAAGGGTAATAGAATAACAATTAAAAAATTAAAACAAAAAAACAAAGAATTGGTATTTTTACAGTTTGTTTCCAGTGTGTTAAAACTATTAGTCCACTGACACAATTACCAGTAAATAATGTTGGTAACATTGTATTGTAAAGATGTGGGATTATTTTTAGTGTGACTTGGATACACCTCAGTGAAAAATATACCTGTGAAAATACTAATGAAGTTAAAAATATTTACAGGTTGAAAAAAATTAGGAGAACAAATGTGATAAAGAGTTAATTAGGAAAAGTCTTTCTCTGGAAGATTTTATGAGACTGATTCATACCTTTATGAGACGGTGTTAAGAGTCTTCGCTTAGTACAGGCTTTTAACCTTTCTTTGATTTAGGTACCTTTGGGAATTTGATAGAAATTATGATGAGAGGGTAATTCTTAAAAAAAGTTCTTTTTGTTCTCCTCAGGAGAGAAAAATGCCCACAGACATGTCTGACAAAATGGCTTCAAATAAAGCACTCTGGGTTAAGAAGTCAGGGAAAAACACAGGTGGATGAGCTGTGTAAATACGAAGCAGAATCCTTGGCTTGCACATTTATTTAATAAGGGTGTCTGGGCCAGAGAAAAGAGGAGCAATGTGACTCAAAGTCATGTTTGCTAGTCTCTCCCTAGCAAGGATTGGATTTGGCAGGTTTGGAATTCTTCTTTGCCTTTTATCTTTTTTTCTTGAAATTTCTCCAACTAGAGACTTACTTTAGTTAAGCTGCTGCTTATCTTTTCAAATAAAAACAGGTTCTTCTTCTTAAAGGAATAATATAATTTTAATTCTCAGGAATAAAGAATAGAGGCAGGAGAATATGCATTTCTGGGTCAGAGAGACCTCAGAAAAGAAGAAGGCACTTGCGGTTTCATAGTCTGGGGCTTTGGGCCTCAGGTAATTTCTGAGACCTGGTAATTGCAGGAGAAAGGAACATTTGAAGGAGGAAAAGCTTCTGGAGAAAGTGACATGATTGTTCTAAAGATATATTTAACTTTCATAGAATTTTATTAAGTGATGGCTCTGCCTTCTCCATGGTAAAGCTTTATGATGAACAAATATGCACAGAATGTTTACTATGTGGCAAGGACTATTTCATGTACCAGAGCTATTGAGATAGATAAGGTCTGATCCTTCCTTTAAGGATCTCTCTTCTGTGAACAGAGACATAACATATACTAAGGGTGACAATATGATCTAAATGCTAGAATAGAGTCTGTTAGAGATAGAGTAAAACAAAGAATAAAAAAGTAACCAATTATTTCTGAGAGGAGGGGTCAGAAAGTGTTTATGGAGATAGCAGTGTGCCTCCCTTGTTGGGCCATGAAACCTAAATAAGTGTTCTCCAGGCAGACCTTAGATTTTTTAAAATAAGGTTTTCTTTGTTCCTCATTTTCTCTATTTTATTCTCATTGCAGTTCCCCATTTTATTCTTTATCATCTATCCTTTTTGGCTTCTTGGTAGTAGAAATTAAAAGGTACATTATAGAATATGTGTTGATTCTGTGACCATTAATCAATGTTTAGATGACTTGGATTCACACAGGGCTCCTGTTCCCCATTCCATGCTGGCTGTCCAGCCATCCTCCAGCACTGAATTATTCTTCTGATTGCTTCAGCATTTCTTTTCTTCAAACTTTTTACAACATATATATTTATAAGATGCACTGACTATGTTGGTGAGTGCACCCACCTAGGAGGGAATAATGATAAGCCCAGACACTTGACATTTCTAGCAGACTGAGTCCAGGAAGACAGGGAAAAGTAGAAACCCAGAAAGGGGGCATCTTCACAGCATTAACCTCAGCAGCTGTCCCCATGGCTGAGATGACCCTAGGTGAATTCCCGTATTGCTGCTTTCTCAGGGAAGACCTTCAGAGTTTAATTTTGCCTCCTGCCATCCTGTCTCTGACACCAGAACAAGGGCCTATGTTGAGCTTCCTCAGAGTACCAGAGCTGTGGACAAACAGCCTGAGAAAGTGCCCTGCAGACTTGTTTCCTTGGTCTCTGACCACATCAGTCTCTGGATTTGGGCCAGGTAACACTTAGCTACTTTTGAACTTAAATTTAGCCAAAGTCTTTTGATATCTTTTGGACTCTTTTTAGGTTGGTGCATTTCCTACATTTTTGGGCTTTCAGGTAATCTTTTGCTGGGAAATACCAGGTCCTGCTGGTCCATTGTGTTTCACAATAATCTAGTTATAACACACTGTAACTGTAAGAGGACAATCATGAGTCCTTTCCCTCTCACTTTCTCCTAGTGAAAGAGGTAAACTGCATCTGGGCAATCTTGCTGGCTTCTCTCTCTCTCTCTCTCTCTTTTTTTTTTTTTTAAAGATTTTATTTATTATTTTAGAGAGAGGGGAAGGGAGAGAGTTAGAGAGGGAGAGAGACATCAATGTATGATTGCCTTTCACCTGCCTCCAGCTATAGACTTGGCTGGAGACCTGGCTGGGAATCGAACCAGCGACCTTTGGGTTCACAGGCCGGCACCTTATCCACTGTGCCACCAGCCAGGGTGCTTGCTTCTCTTTAATGTAGTTTTTTTGATGTTGTGTATGCAAAGCATCAAGGAAACCAGATAGGGTCCACGGCAGCTGCTGCATCAGGACTCTGAGGCCCTGAGTGGAAAGATGTGATCAAAGACAAGAAAGGCAAACAAACTGTCCTTATTCTAGTTGTTTGCTTAGTTTTTTTTTTTTTTTTTTTTTTTTAAGAGTTATTTGTTGATAGCTGTGAGTTTGTTGTCATTTTACAGTTCATAGTTTTAATTTTTTTTCTTAGGTGTGTCCCTTTAACATTTCATATAATAAAGGATTGGTGATAATGAACTCCATTATGTTTACTTTGTCTGGGAAGTACTTTATCTGCCCTTCCATTCTAGATGATAGTTTTGCTGGATAGAGTAATTTTGGTTGTAGGTACTTGCTTTTCACCACTTTGAATATTTCTTGCCAGTCCCTTCTGGCCTGAAAAGTTACTTTTGAGAAATCAGTTGACAGTCTTATGGGAACCCATTTGTAGATAACTCTTCTTTTCTCTTGCTGCTTTTAAGATCCTCTCTTTATCTTTAACCTTTAGCATTTTAAATATGCTGTGTCTTGGTGTGGTCCTCTGTGGGTCAAGCTTGTTTGGGACTCTATGCTTCTTGGACTTGTATGTCTATTTCCGTTGCCATATTTGGGAAGTTTTCCTTCTTTATTCTTTCGCATAAATTTTGAATTATTGTCCTCTTTTTCTTCTCCTTCTGGTGCCTCTATGATTTCGATGTTGGTATATTTAAAGTTGTCCCAGATATTCCTAAGCTTCTCCTCATATTTTTTTTTTTTATTTCTTGTTTCTAGTTTCTGGGTTGTTTATTTCTTCCTTATGTTCCAATACATTGATTTGAACCCTGGTTTCCTTCCCATCACTATTGATTTTGTGTGGACTTTTTCCCTCTTAAATATATTTTATTTATTTTGCTATTATAGTTGTCCCAATTTTCCCCTCCACACTGTACCCCATTTCCTCGAGCAATGGTCCCCCTTAGTTCATGTCCATGTGTCATGCATGTAAGTTCTTTGTCTTCTCCATTTCCTTCATTCTTCTTAACATCACCCTGTCTATTCTGTAACCACCAATGTGTACTTTATTTTTCCTTTCACATACAGACAATTCACCATTTAATTACTATCTTCTGTCAGCTTCTCAAATTATATTAATATAAAGTATTTTTTCATTATTTCAAAATGCCTACATAAATTCATTTGTTTAAAGAATTACTTTTTTAAGTAATATGAATTGCAGTAATACCAAACACAAGCAAAAATACATTTACACACATACATATTTTTACATATATTAAAAGTACATACTAGATTTTAAAGAGTTAACACAAAAAATGTAAAATATGATAATAGCTTATATAATTATTACATGTTAAATGATAGGATACTAAATATATTGTAGCAAATTAAGTAGTTTTTTCTTCCTTAATACATATTTTACTCTGGAATGCTATTTTTGTGAGATATATCACAGAAATGGTGTATTGCAAAACTCACTTTTGTGAAAGCTACCCTAGAGATGGTGTCAAACCCACAGTTGAAAAATGAATTTGGTTTTTGAGTCAGATCCTCCCCACTCCAACAATAAAACATAACTTTATTTAAAGCTACTGGAACTACAACTTATTCTTTTTGATGTTTTCCATCTTAAATAGTGATTGATTTTTTTTTTGGGGGGGGGTTGTGTACAGGCCCCACTTCTTTTAATATCCTGTTTTTCCTCTATATTTGTTTTACAAGTTGAAGGCATCAGAAATAATGGCACTTGCAGTGTTTAGCTGGTCCCCAGAGTAGAAATTATTATGTCTACTAAGTTGAGGTAAAAAATAAAAATCCCTAGGATTTAAACAATCCTGTAGAATAGTATTCTAGCTATTTTTTGAACTTGTGGTTGACTTCCTATGTGATCCTAAACCAACCCGGAAACTATTTGAAAGGAATCTCATTTAATTTACATGCTAATATGAGAATATATATTGCCTATGTACACAAATCTTATAGTTTAGTAGTTTGTAACTTCCATCCAAATTGGTCTTCATTCTCAGCATCTTTTCTAATTTAAAGATTGACTGAATTCAAACACAGTAATGACCAGTTGGTTGCTATTTAAAACATAAATTGCTAGCAAAATCAATATATTACACATCCACAAATAAGCACATATTTTGTAACAGTGAATAAGAAAGCTAGCATGTATTCTATGTATTATACATCCACATTGTCTTACTTTTTTCTTCTTCCTTAACTGCATTAGATTTTTCTGAGTTATTGCAAGTAACATGATTTTTCCATAGTGTGAAATAATTGCAATCTAAGAAAATTTAACCCACAGTAATGCAGATACAAGTACAACATTATACCTTATTTAGTAAAATATATTTCTAACAAGATTATTGTAAAGCATTCATAAGTTACAGTTGGTTCTTATCCATTCAGCTACCCTGTCTTTTGATTGGTGTATTTAATACATTTATCTTTGTATCTGTGTTCCTATCTATCTCTTTGTTTCTTCAACTTCTTAAAGCAGACCCTTTTGCATCTCTTGCAGTGCTGCTTTGGTGGAGATGTATTCTTTTAGACTTCTTTTGTCTGGGAAGCTCCTTATTTCACCTTCCATTTTGAATGACAGCTTTTCCGGGTAGAGTATTCTTGGCTGCAGGCTTTTGTTTTTCACTGCTTAAAATATTTTTTTGCCATTCCCTTCTGGCTTGTTGTGTTTCTGTTAGGAAATCAGCTGATAACCTTATGGGAGCCCCCTAGTATATTATTAGCTGTTTCTCTCTTGCCACTTTTAGGATTCTCTCCTTGTCTTTGAAATTTGCCATTTTCATGATGATGTGTCTTGGAGTGGGTCTGTTTGGGTCCATCTTCCTTGGGACCCTCTATGGTTCTTGGGCTTGCATGATTTTTTCTCTCTGCAAGTTAGGGAAGTTTTCTGTCATTACTTTTTCAAAAAGCTTTTCTATCCCTTGCTCCACTTCTCCTTCTGGTATCCCTATGATATAGATGTTATTACATTTCATGTTGTTCTGCAGCTCTCTTTAAACCTCTTCATTCTTTCTCAGTCTTTTTTCATTTTGTTGCATTGCCTGGGAATTTTTTTCTACATTGGGACCTCAGCTTGATGATCTGATCCTCTGCTTTCTCTAGCCTTTTGATTCCTTCTACTGTGTTCTTCAATTCAGAAATTGTATTATTATTATTTTTTTAATTTTATTGTTGTTGTATTACATCCGTCCCCTTTTTGCCCCCCTCTGTCCCCCTCCCCACCCACCCATTCCCCCCAAAGTCAATCCCACCTGTTGTCCATGTCCATGGTTCCTTTATACTAGGTTCTTGTCTAAGTTGCTCCCCTTCTTTGCCTCTACCTCCCCCCTCCCCCAACCCCTTTCCCCCTGACCACTGAAGGCCTATTCCTTGTATTCATATACTTGTTTCTGTTTTGCTTGTTGTTAATTTTGCTCAGTATTCTTAATTTCCTTCTGGCTCTTACTGATAGTTTCTAAGTCCTTTTTAATGCTGGTGTAGTTCTCAGTAAGTTCCTTGTAGCTTCCCTGGAGTTCTTTGTAGTTCCCCTGGAGTTCTTTGTAGTTTTCTTCAAACTCGCTGAACTCATTGAGCTTCTCAATCATCATGTCTGATAGGGTGCTTGTCTCTATTTCATTTTGCACTCTTCCTGGGGATTCCTCCTTTCCTATCACTGTGGGTTTATTTCTTTGTCTCCCTGTTTTAGGTGATTCTAGTTTGTTTCTGCTTCTTGGATTGGTCTGCTTTGACTTACTGTCTTAGTGGTGTGACTTTCTGTGGTGTAGAGGTGCACTTTTTTTACTTCCTGTCTCCACACTTGGTGAAGTTAGCTTATGTCCCAGTCTGGGCCTAGTCAGCCAGTTTGAGACTACCAGAGATCCACTGTCTTTGTCTCCTTTAGTTGTTAATCCAATCAACCTGTGATCTGAGGTCAGGTTTAGGCACTGCTGGGTGGGGCGCAATTGATTCCTACAAGTGGGGCTGTGCCTTCCCCTCAGGCTACTGCCCTTTGGAGAAGAGTGGTCTGCATGCTGTATTGGGGATGGGTTTGCACTGGACTCACAGGCTGTTCCTTCAACTCTCCCCCTGAAGCCACTGCTTGAAACTTTCTTCAAGCATCTCTAGTCCACTCTGCCCTCCCTTTGCTGGAGCCCAGGGTAGGTAGGTGCCTTGGTATTGTCATGCATGGTCCCTTTAAGAACTTGGTTTCTCCATCAAGCTGACTTTTTGCTTTTCACAGCTGGGTGCTGTTTTACTCTTAGCTTTGTTGCTGTAGGCTGGGAATCCCGGTTGGGAGTTTATATCCCATGCTTCTCAGGTGGAACCTCAGCTGCTATGATGTTTCTCCATCCCTTCAGCTGCCACCTGTGGGAGCCCAGCCAGCCCTCTTGCATCTCTGCACTTCCCACAGGTCATGTTGTGGTGAATTGGCACTTCCATCCTGTCTGTGGGAATAAGGCTTCTCTCCAGTTGGTGTGCTGTTGGTTATTCCAGATGATTTCTCCTCAATTAAGTTGTAATTCCAGTTTGGTGTTGGGAAGAGATTGGTGTAGCTCCACTTACTCTTCCACCATCTTGGTTCTCCTCCTGTATGGATTTTTCTTCATTTCCCTTAGTATAGCCTTCACTTCTTTCCGTATGGGTTTGCCATACTCAATCGTCTCTGTGTGCATCTTTATCATCATTTTTTTAAAATAACTCTATATCTGTTTGTTTGGCTATCACCTCCTCACTTAATTCTCCTTCTGGAGCCCCCTCTTTTGGGCCATTCCTATCTGTCTCCTCAAATTGGCGGCTCTTGTGTTTGCCTCTGTGTATTAGCTACAGCAGTTGCACCTGTTACGCTATATGGGCTAGGGGAGCTTTAGGTATTTGTCAGTGCTAGGCAACCCATCTCATCACCTTGTGGTGGTTTATGTGGGGGAGTGGCCAGGGAGGGAAGAATGCTACTTGTTGGGCTTTCACCCCTTTTCCATTCACTTCACCCACTTACCATATATGACTGGTTCCCCTCTAGCTGTTGTTTTGGTAATGATTCCTAGAGTGGCTGGGTTTGTGTACATTCTAGGACCATGTGAGCCCTCTAAATGGACTTTCCTGAGGGACTGGGAGTTTATTGCATGGCTCCAAACAACCCCACGTGTTTTCACAGTCATAAGCAATGAGCCTTTATTTTCCCAGTGCTCGAAACCTGAGCTGTGTTGTCTGGTTTGGGACTAGGAAAGCCCAAGGCTTCCTCGGCTTTAATAATGTGTGATAGCTCATTCCACCAGCTGACCACAGCCACTGCCTTGCCTCTGCTGCCACAATGAGTTCTCTTGGCTCCATCACCCTGGCTCCATCCCTCATACCCATTTGAATGAGTATTACTTCTTTATATATTTCTTTGTTGCACTTCTATGCAGCTAGGTTTTCTGGGACTTTTGGTAGTTTTTTGTTTTGAGAGAGATATAATCCTTCTTATGGTTGTGGAAGGAGGTGAAGCTTGTCTACCCACATCTCCATCTTGGTCAGAAGTTCCCATAATTACTTCTTTAGAAGCCTTACTCCCAAAGACAGCCACACTGAGGATTAAGTATCTGTGTTCTTGCATGGCTTTCTCAGAATTTGAGGGAAACATAAACATTCAGTCCATAATATCTACAATGTTCCAGATGTCTGATGTGCTTATAATAGAACAACGCATGTAGTATAGTGGACTTCTGGATGATTATTTTAGGTTAGTTTTCATGTACCTATCACCTTTGTAATGTCAGCAACTAGCTGAAAATCTATTGCATAGCTGGCTGACCTCAGTATTCTTGAATGCAATTATGAATTTTAAATCTCACAGAAGAGGAAGATACATACCTAGCAACTATGAGAAGACTTGACAGGATCATGTTAGATAGGGAGGACAACCTCTCTCAGTGTATCACTAAATGTCTCATAGTGCAGATGGGCATTGATATAAATGTATTAACTGAGTTTTGATTTCTTAATATTGTCCTTCCTGATATACATGTGGGAGGCAGGGCTGTTTGGGCAGCAGAGTTCTATGGAGTCTGCTTTTTTTTTTACTTAAAGATTTTATTTCATTATTTTTAGAAAGGGGAAGGGAGAGAGACAGCAATGTATGGTTGCCTTTCACCTGCCTCCAGGCACAGACCTGACCAGAGACCTGGCTTGCAACCTGGTTATGTACCCTGGCTGGGGAATCGAACCTGCGACCTTTGGGTTTGCAGGCCAGCGCCTTATCCACTGTGCTACCAGCCAGGGCTTGGAGTCTGCATTCTTTGAATTTATTTTCTGAGGGCTCTGGGGTCTTCTCACTTTAAACTTTCCCAGTTTAAACCCTGTGAGAATAAGAGAACTGTCACCTGTTCTTATGCTTCATGTAAAAAGAGAAATAGTGTGTACGCTGGTTTCATCTGTAAATTTGGGATAATTGTGATAGTCAAGAGTCTGGCTGCAGTTTTATTGGGGATTAATGAGATCCTTTTTATAAAGAGTTTTGAAAGAACTCAGATATAAGGTGTGAGAATAGACACTTCTCACATATTTTATCTGAGTTTCTTCCATCTAAACACCAATTTGAATATATATTCATATGTTCATTACAGCATTATTTACAATAGCCTAGATCTGGAAGCTGCCCAAGTGCTCATCAGTAGAATAAAAGAGCATGGTACATTTACACAATGAAATACCACTTGGCTGTAAAAAGGAAGGAAATCTTACTCTTTGTGACAGCATACATGGACCTGGAGAGCATTATGCCAAGTGAAATAAGAAGTTAGAGAAAGGCAAATATCTTATTCTTCCACTTAGTTGTGGAATCTAATGAACAAACTGAACAAACCACAAGCAAAATAAAGATAGGCTCATAGATAGAGAACAGGCTGATAGGTCTAGGTAGGGGGGTGGGTTATGGGGTAGAAAGATTGAGTAAAAAGACAGAGATAGGGAGAGAGGGAAGAGAGAGAGAGGCCTCATGGACAAGGACAACAGTGTGGTGATTTCAGAGGGCAGGTTGGGTAGGAAGGGATGTGGAGGAGGTTATAGGAGAGAAATGGTGATGGACAGAGACTTAACTTTGTGTAGTGAACACACAATATAGTGTGCAGATGGTGTGCTATAGAATTGTGTATCTAAAACCTGTATTATTTTCTTAACCTGTGTCACCCCAATAAATTAAATGAAAAAGAAAATATTAAAATTAAAAAAATACACATTTAAACATGATGTGAGAAAAGTACACACAAAAAAGGTTATTATAAAACAGACCAAAGATCTTGTTAGTTACCTAGCCACTGTTTTTTTCTTCTTAAGACAAGGATGGGGAGAGTGGGCACTGGGTGTTTAGCTTTTAGATTAAGCCTCTAATTAGAGACTTGAGAATTATGAAAATAGTTAAAGTCTGTGTGACAAAAGCTTTTTTCAAAGAAAAGATATATTTTTATCCCTGTTAGACTGTTTGACCTGTAACACTGACATCTTGAGATATGTAACAAATTCAGCAGAAAGTCCAAGCTCGGAGCTTAGTTGCTTCTCTGTTCATTTAATTACCTTTTGTGCAGCAAGCAGGTCTTGAATTATGATTATTTCTCTTGATTCAAACTTATTGAAGATATGTTTCCACTTTAATGAGTAACTTGACCTCTCAATATTTAGAATTAAAGGCTCAAGAAATGCAATTTTCTTTCTCAAAGCTGCAGTAGAGGGATGGTGAATAGATTTTCAACTCTGTGAGTTTAGTTGAAATTCCTAACACTGCCCACACAATGCCTTGATCAACCAGCTGGAAAAGAGTTTATAGCAGTTAATACTTCACAGAGCTCACTGTGTGTGAGATGCCGTTTCAGGCTTTGTATACATCGATTCATTTCATTCTCACACAGTGCCTCTGGGGTTACCCCTGACATTTCCTCACTTTACAGATGAGGAACCTTAGGCACAGGCAGGTTAAATGACTTACCCAGAATATACAGCAAGGAATCAGTAGAGCTGAAAATGATACCTTGCTAGTCTCACTTTTTAACTTGTAGATATTCTGCTCTGTTCTCTGACCTCTCCTGGGTACTGTGCGTACTAATCTCATGGAAGCAGTCATTTTTTGTCTACAGTTTGTGTTATCTTTCATGTAGGTTGTGTGCTCTGTCAAGAATGTCATATTCATTTCCTGTGGTCCACCACAGTGTCTTGTTTACAAAATTGTTTAAAAGATGGGCTAGGCCTAAATGATGGGTCAATCTATGAGTGCCCAACCCCACTTGGGATATTTAAAAATATGTTGTCAGTAGAAGAAGTTGTCCAGTGTGTCCTTATCATAAAGATAAAATGTACTTTGCTGCACACTGGAGCACATAGGTCTGTCAAATAAAAAGAGTTATATTTCTCACAGTTTCTGTGATGCAAATTGCATAGTATAACTAGACTCTATGGTACTGAGACTAGTCCCCTAAATTTGACAGTCACTGTCAAATGAAACTTTGAAGTGAAATAGCATATGGGGAGTACTGCTTCCTTGAAGTAAATTATTTTAGCATTATTGCTAGGGGCAGGCAAAGTATTTTGGTCCAGAAAAATCACATGTAATATATGCATGCTCTTATTTAAACATAATAGATGAATGCATAAACTTATTGTCCCTCTCTTCTTACATTACTTTACAACGACATAAAGAAATTTAAAAATAGAAAGAGTAGGAACTCAAAAAGATGAAACAGAGCAGAGCTTAGAATTGGGTAATAAATACTAGCATGTGGTAATCAGACAGCATTTGCAGGAGGCAGGCTGGATTTGCCCAAGTCTGTGGAAGGTGCATGAAGGAGAAGACATCTAGGAAGAGGCTCAGCCCTGGGCATTGAGTGCATCATGGTGCTGAGATGAGGCTCGATGTCAGGGAAAACCAGGTGATATTTTTATGGTGAGTTGTTGGCCCTAGACCCACTTGTCCCTGTCCAGAAAAATAATCAAGTTTCTTCGCACTTCCATCTCAGGATTCTAGAGACATATTCTGTAGTTCATAGACATTGAATCAGAGTTTTCAAAGCTGAGGGCAAGGCTGAGATACAGGGTTGAAGAAACATAAAGTAGTATCAATACATGAGGCTGTAGACCCCTGACTTTAATTTTTTCTTCTTCTAAGCACTCTTGCAATTTGGCTTTTCTTTCTTTATTCAAGAGACAAGATGATTTTTCCATAGAAAAATTGAACAGCTCCATGAATTATATATATGTATACAACTAGAATTTGAGAGAAGCCTCAAATAAAAAAGAAACATACCCATATGACCACCTGCCAGTGAATCTCACCTATTGACAAACTCAACCCCTATGCATAGAATTTTCAATCCAATGTGTAATGCCTCAGTCACAATATGAACAGATAACTAGGGCCATCCAGTATTTCATAGAACCTCCAAGATGAAAAGTAAAGAACAAAACAAAAAACAAAAAAAAAAGATAATTGAAGAAAACAGAAGTTATGTAGGAAGCAGAAGCAACATTAAAAATATTTCTTCAGAGTGGTAGAAGAATATATAAATCTATTTAACACCAACATGTAATTTAAAATCAAATTGGCAAACAAGAAAGAAGTCTTGGGAATGCTGTAGAGGAAACAATAGAAAATCTAGAAATTTGAGAAAATTTCCAGAAAGTTGAACAAAATTGCAAAAAATGGACAATAGGAACAGAAGAGAAAATTAGAGGATCAAAACATGACATTCAATATCTAATAGGATTTTCAGAAAGAGGATAGAGAAGAAGAAGATATTAGCAAAGACACAATAGAAAATATGGTGTAGAATAAAATAAATCTGATGTAAAGTTTGCTTCCTTACCCAACACAGTGAACAGAAAGAGACACACACTAAAGTAAAGGCAAACCCTAAGTATAGACCCCAACCCATACTAGTAGAGAATTTTACAGAAAACACTGGTGGTTTGAAGGTAATGGAAGACCATCTTCAAAATTTTAGGGAAAATAATTTCAAACTATAATTTTATGCTTATTCAAATTATCAGTCACCTGTGATGGATGGAGGAATTAGTGCATAAAATGGCAGAGAGATCTCATGCCATTCTCTGAGACCTCATTAATACCTTTACTGAGATGCTGCTTGATATGCATGTTATTTAATGCTGTGTAAAAAATTAACCCCAAATTTAGCACAATAAAACAGCAAACACTGATCACCTTACACAGTGCTGTGATGGGTCAGGGATATGGGATTGGTTTAGGTGGATGACTCTGTCTCACGTTCTCTCATGAGAGGTCAAACTCTTGGCCAGCTGCAGTAATCTGAAGAGACCGGACAAATATGCTTCCAAGCTTCATCTCATGGTTGAACATGTCAGTTGGCCTCCCCCAAAGAAAGTGGTGAAGGGATGGAGGGAGGGAGGGAGGGAGGGAGGCAGGTAGAGAGAGAAGGTGGGGAGAGAGAAAGAGAGAGAATAAATAATACTTAAGACTTGAAATCTTTTAGAATCTAAATTCAATAGTGACACATAGTACAATATGATGTGGAGGGAGGTTACAAAGAGGAGTCAGGCATCATTGAGGGGCATCTTAGAGACAGCCTGCTACAATGTCCTTTACTCAAAGAAAGAAATATATTAAAAGAAAGACATGAGTTCCAGGAAACATGTTACCCATCACAGAACAGGCAAGTTAATTTCAGGATAACTGCCTTACAGGCATCTCAGTAACCAGCCAATCTAGTGCAATATTTCTCAACTGGACATGATTTTGTCTCCAGAGTAATGTTTGGTAAAACGTGGATATTTTTAGTTATTAAGATAACAAGCAATACTGATGTTCAGTGGATAGAAGTTAGGGATGCTATTAAACTTTGTAAAGATCCAAGACCATCACACACACACACACACACACACACACACACACACACACACTTATCTGGCCCAGAATGTCAATAGCTGTGGGGTTGAGAAAACCTGGTCTATAATGAGACATATGACAGAGGGCTTTTGAAGGGAGGCTCATAAAGAAAAAATGTAAGTCCTAGCTATCATCAAAGAGTGTTATTTACATCAGATATAATGTAGACTTTGAAATCCAACCTAACTAAAATTATGGCATACCTGTATTGGAGGCCATCAGAGAATGAGCTTGGTTAAAGAAAGGTAATTCTTCATCTCTTATGATGGGAAAACAAAACATAGTATCTAAAAATGGTAAATCAAAATTAATATATTTAGTAAAGTTGAAGGAAAATAAAAAGAAAACTAATAGAAATAAATATAACTGCATATGAGGAAAGCTTGGAAATATGAAGAAGAGAGAAAGTCATTTTATGTATGTGGCTTTTAAAATGCAGTATTTTTTAGGCCCTGGCTGGTGGCACAGTGGATAAGGTTGCTGGCTTGATTCTCAGCCAGGGCACATAACCAGATTGCAAGTCAGGTCTCCAGCCAGGTCTGTAGCTGCAGGCAGGTGAAAGCCAACCATACATTGATGTCTCTCTCCCTCTTTGCCTCTTTCCCTTCCCCTCTCTCTAAAAATAATAAATAAAATATTTAAAAAATAATAAGTTAAAAATAAATACATAAGATGAAATATTTTAATAAATAGCATTTAAATGCATAAAATAAATCTATTGCTTGAATATCAAGAAAGAGATATACAGTGCTGTTAATAAAAACCTAGTTCTTTTCCCCACCATACATACATCATTACCTGTACGTAATTAAGTAAAGGATATTGGCTGAAAGGACATTAGATAACTGCCTGCACAGTTGTGTGCATACCTCATTTCCAAGTTTTCTGTACATGAATTGAGTTCTTCTATGAATTAGTGGAAGACTAAATGAATGAAATATTTCATTGGAAATATTCAATGTAACAAATGATCCCACTTCCCAGTTAAACATTCATTGCAAAACCACTAAAAATTGTCCTCAATGCCAGATCTATTTCAGACCTTCACTTGCGCAAATTGCTATGACTACTTTTTCTTAACCCTCTGCATGTATGCATACCTCATCCAAACAGAGGCTCTTTAAGTTTTGGTTGCTCTTTAAATGTTGGCTTTACTATGGTGCTGACTTTTCTGAAGGAAGAATACACCCCCATTGAGATATAGTATCCATTCACATGACTTCAGTTAGTGAGCATGTAGATCCTTGTGACTTCATTCAACTGTCCCATCCCATAGAATCTTCAAACTCCACCTATTATAGATTGACCTCCAGTTTAAGCCCACCTCCCAAAACACACACACACATACACCCACACCCACACCCACACACACACACACACACACACACACACACACACATACTCCTAGATCTTCCCTTGCTTGAGTTTCCCTTTCTCAGAGAAGTGCTCTACATTCAATTTAAATTCCCAAGTCAGAGACCTGCTTCACCTCTTTCTCACCCCTCCAACACCCATCAATCACTGAGTTTTATTTAATCATTTTGCATTACATTGTATTCACTTCTTCCATTTCATTTATATCTATACAACATTATTTTAATGATCTCACTATGATTATCTTCTTTCTGACCACCCTAGTCTTATAATCAAATTATTGCAACAGTGTTCAAATACTTCCCTCAATCTCTGTGTCCTTTTAGTTCTCTGTTTTGACCAGGGTGATCTTTTAAAATTCATGAACTGTATATCCATTCATTTTTCAATAACTCCCCATTGCCCCTGAGCTAATTTCCAAACTCTCCTCAATCCTAGTATTTTGCTTTGCTATGAAGTTTTAATTCTCATCATTCTCATACCCCACTGTACTCTCTTCCCATATTGAATTATGTTCAGATTATTGACTGCATCATGTTCTATTTCACCTCAGGTCATTGCACATTTTGTTACCTTTGCTTGAAACATCCTTTCCTTTCCCACTTTCATCTCTTCTTTGCTGGCAATCTCTTATTTTTTCAAGTCTAAGTTCAATGTCACTTCTGGGAAGCATTTCTGTTCCCTCCCAAAGATAGAATTTAAAGTGTTCCTCCAATAGTTTCTGCACAGCCTGTTATAGAAACAGTCACAATCTCTGTGAATCTGTATATTTATTTGCTACAACATTAACTGAGGGAATTAGCACTGGTCTACTGCCAGTCATGGGCCTAGTGTCTATACATGACAAATATGCCATCAAGATATTACAATTTCTAGTGAAATTGCTGAGAGTGTTTAATGGCGACAGGGCAACCTTTTTAGATGTGTATTCTTATAGTTCATCTTTAAGAGTTCACTGTCACATCTTTATGGGGCACCAAAGCACAGCTAAGAATCAAAGGGACTACATTAAAATAGACAACAACTGTATTTGAAAGCATGACACTAAAATGAGAAGAAAACTTTAAGAAGTAGCAGATACTAAAAATGGATAATTTTCTCTTCTTTCTCTAATTTTTATAGATAAATTTCCTCTCAAAGTATTCTAAGGGTCTGAGAAAAACATTCAAAGAGGAGGAGTTTGAAAAAGATAAAATATCACATTAAAAAATATAGAGGAACAAATGTGGCCAAGTCATAAGTTCATAATAGTGACACTGCTTAGTTTGAGTTGTTTTTGTTGCCGTTCTTAGGTGGGACCTTCAGAAAGACAAATAAAATTAAAGATAAAATTCTGATGGTTCAAATAAAAGCCCAGCAATAAAGATAGAAGGAACAGTACATGTAAATCCCTTTTGAAGGTCCTGGGTGTACCAGGATTTAGGTCACTGGCATTTGTCAGGTTTTTCAATAAAATGGTAATGAAAAGCTCTAAATCCATGTGAGGTGGGAAATAAATTAGCACATAGGCAAAAGTATTGGAAAAATTAGTACTGGTTTTTTAGCTGAAATGTTTTTTGATAAAGTAATAATCCCTATAACCTTTTCCCTGCTTTAAAAAACAGTCAGTTCTTGTGCTACCAGTTTAATTTTGTTGGATGCCCTTGTCTTACAAATATATTTAGTAGAGTCTGGAATATCATTTTGTACAGAAAGCTGAAGTCTTTGTCAGCCAAAGCTGGGCAAAAGCAATAAATCAAGAATAAAGTGAAAAGGAATTGAAATGGGCAATTGGAAATGTATTTCCCTAGAGCAGGCAAGTGGACTCACTTCTCCTGCAAGCAGGTGCATTGCATCATTCATGTCTTCCTGTTAAGTGCCTCTGTTGTGATGATATTGACTTTTATCTACATTGCACCCTGTTTGGCATTGCTCCAAAGTACTTAAGCTGCATCTATGGGAAATACATGCTGAAAATAGCATCATGAAAATATACAACCCTAGTTTTCTTTTCTTTCTTCCTTTTCCTCTTCTAAGAATATTCTCCCCAGGAAATTGTCCTGAGTTGCCCAATCTAAGCTTTTTCCACTTGTTTTTTTCACTTGTGTCTGACTGACTTACCACTATACATTTAAAATTATTAAATCAGGACTAATATACTCCATGATTTATATTTGCCAAGTTGTTTACTGCTGCAAATGTATTACAGAGAAAGAATATTGAGGTGTTTATAGGGTTTTGTTTTAGCATTCGAAAGGAATAACCGTCACCATAATAGAAACCCAGAGAGATGAGTTCTTGTATTAGTTTTCCATTGCTGAGTAATACCTTTCCAAAAACTCAATGGCTTAAAAGATCCCTTATCTATTATCTCACAGTCCCAAGACTCAGGAGTCCATTTATCTGGGCCCTCTGCTTGAGGATCATACATTGTAGTGAAGGTGTCAGGTGAACTGTGGTCTCATCAGAGCCTCCACTGGGGAACTACTTGCTTCTAAGCTTCCTTAGATTATTGGCAAAACTTTATTGGGGTTAGAATTAATGTCATGGTGCCTTTCTGGCCATTGACCAGACATTGTTCTGTTCCTAAAAGTAACCCACAGTTCCTGGCCACATTGTACTCTTCATTGACCTTTGCAGCTTACTTTCTCAAGCCAGGAAGGAATCACCAGTGTCTGTATGAATGAATAAACCTTGAGATGTTATCCCGGGAGTACATTTGTTAACATTCTATCTGTTAGGAGAAAGTTCCAGGTCTTACTTACACATAGGGCTGGGTTATATACAGTGTGCAAACCTGAAGCCTACTTTAGAGTTTGCTTCCTACATTTCCAGTGCTTATTGGTCATTAAAAACTTGCTACTGTTCTGCATTTGCTCAAAGCAATATGAATGAATTATTTGTATGTCCATAAAACAAAATTGATAAATTTCACAAACTTAATGTTAAAAAACAGTTATAAAAATGTACATCTCAATAATTTCATTTTAATACATTTCAAAAACATACAAAATTAACCTATGCTATTAGACATTGTAATAGCAGTTCACCTTAGAGGATAGTGACAATAAGGAGATGTGAGAGGGTCTTGGGGGTGCTGGACTGTTGTCTCCTGAACTTGATGAATTCCATTGGTGAAAACATGTGGAGTGTCACATTCCATTTTCTAAATATAAGTATAATAACACATTATAGTTCAATAAAAATTAAAACTAAATTAAACAAAAATCTCAGGTAACTTTAGACGAGTCTCTTAGTTCTATGCATCTCAGTTTTCTAATCCTTAACAAAGTGCCATTCTTAATCATTTTAAGGCTATTCTGACACAATGCAGTTAAAATTGAGGGGGCTATAAGCTTCACTGGATGACTGTAAAGTGCTCAAAATTTGTATTACCTCTAAAAGAACACCATTCAGTCTATACATGCTGCCACTTACAAAACATTGACCTTGGGACATCAAATTAATTTCAATGAATGTATGCTTTCTTAAAGTCTCTTTCAGCTCAGAAAATGTCTATAACCTGTCTATTTGGCAATTCCTTCAGACCAGGCACCAATGGAATAGCAAGAGTGGAGGCAGACAATAGGCAGGCTCTGATTAGGGGGCAGGGAAAAGGGAATGCATTGCAGAAAATTTAAAATAATAATAAAAGTTTACAAAGAAAGTTTGTTGCCTTTTATTATCACCATGCAGCCACCATTCTAGGTGATGCCTGTTGATCTAACACTGTCACCCTCCTGGCAGCTCCATCACTGTCCCTAACTAGGTATGCCACTGCCAGGGAGTGTGTTAAGCACTGGGCTGCATAAGTAGCTAAGCTATGAGTCCCTATGCTGGATAATGTGGCACAGAAGCCAAGGAGATAGATAATGTCTGTTTTAAAGACCCCCTTCATAGCAGGGCCTGGATTTTCAAACAAGGTAGGGCACAATATGCTGTAGCCTCATTTATCCATCAGCTTCCTTCCCCAAAACCTACCAACTAATTATGGCTGCTGAAACTATTAGGTAAGTGGCTCCTATTAAGTGTCTAAATTAAACTTGTCAGTGAACTCATGTAATAAATCTTCAATTAAAAAACTCTCTCATAATCCCACCTCTGTGGAGATTCTGCCTCCAACCACTGCTGACCACTGCCATTGCTCCAGGCTTATCCTACCTCTCTGCTGCTGTGACCTCGGGAAGGTCTTCCTGCCTGTGCTGTGGCCCCATGGCCCTCCAGTTCACCTGGTACCCAGAGGCATTCCTTCACAGCATGAGGGCCATTAGATTTCTCCTCAGCTGAAATCTATGCAGTGTGTTTTCTGATCACTTAGAAGGAAATCCAGGTTTCTTCCTGTCCAATAGGCCATACAAGATCTCACCTGGCTGTTATCCTTAGTCTTTTCTACCATTTCTCCTGGGTCCAGCTCACAGTCTTCTCACTGTGACTAAAACATGCACATAGCCTGATGCTTGGGGCTTTACACTAACTTTCTCTCTGCCTGTGGCTGTCTTTCACCAATGTCTTTCATTTCAGTTAGGTCCCTATGATCTTGTCTGGGTCCTTACCGCACCATGCGAGGGTACTTAACTGGGGTTAAAGATGATACTGACTCTGAATCAGGCCCCACCCTTCTTTTTCTACCTCCTATTCTGCTTGACATTTCTTTATCACCTTATTACCTGGTATTAGACAAGGTAGGGCAGAGGTAGCTTTACAGTTGTTCATATGGAAAATTATCTTTAAAGTAATAGTAAACAAACAAATAAACAAAAATAAATAATTTGAAGTCTGTTCAGAAAAAGTCCAGCCATCGTTAGTATAATAAGAACAGTTTGCATGGCGTCAATGTAACCTGACGGTCAAGGAAAGTGGACTGGAATGTGTGTGTGTGCACACTCATGACTTCACTGTAGATGCCATTGAGTGAACATATCTACTGTGTGATTGTCAAATTCAAAATGACTGAACAAGTAGAGCAATGATCTCCATCAAATTTTGCATTATGCTTGAACATTCCTCTGCAGAAACTATTTAGATAACTCAGAAGGCATGATTGGCAACTTCATCACAAAAATGCACCCTCATGTATCATGTCTTATGTGGAGTTTTTTGTGAAACATCAAATCACCTAAATGACTCTGCCCCTCTACAGCCCAGATGTGGCATCCTGCAGCTTCTGGGACAGCTGATGATAATCGGAAGAACTGTGTGAAGTCTCAAGGTACCTACTTTGAAGGGAACTGAGGCATCACTGTCCTATATACAATGTTTCTGGTACCTTGTATCTTTTTCAGTAAGTGTCTCTATTTTACATAGTACATGGCTGGATACCTTCTGGACAGACCTCATAAATCAAGAATAAAAACTGTGTTTTACATCCTCATAGCTGTAAACTCACTTTTGCCTACACCCTGTATTCCACATTTATTTGTTTGCAGCCTGTCATCAAAACTACAATGTAAGTTCTGGAGAACATTGACTTTGATTTTTGTGTTTTCAGAAGCTGAATTAGAATTCAGCACACTGTAAACATTTACTAAATGACTACTTGAATCAATGATAGAAAGCTTAATTTGGTTATTATATCAGTACTACTAGGTGTCTGCCATCATTGCTGGGGTCCATTTTTCCTGCCAGTAATTTTTTCCTAATTGATACAATGTCAGTATGGGTTTGTTAAATTCCATGGCCTGAGGTTTGTTAGAGATTTTAATCATCTGTTGCACCAGAGTTTCATAATCAGTTTTTTTTTTAAAGTAAACAATTTATGATGCTGTTATTGGAGAGTCTCCATTAAAATCAGCATTTTGCTCATTATAGAATTAAAATTATCTTTAAAGTAACAGTTGGTCAAGGACCTGAAGAGCTGAGATTTATAGGAATGATTTATTCCTTTAGTTTCAGGGCTAAATTTGAGAACCATGTTAGACAATTATAGAATTAAGAAAAGTAAACAAGATAAGTAAAAGTATACTATATATAATATATAGTTAAAAGGGAATTAAAAAACAGAATAATCAAGAAAAGAAGAAAAATGGGAGAAATATCCATGCCACCATGCTTCCTGAGTCCCAGGATTTCCTGTTAGGACTGACCCACTCTATATAGTTGCTCACTTACCATTGTCCTTGTCTTGTTTTTAAATTATTTTCCGACTTCCCATGCTTTCCCCATATAGGATCTGTCTTCTCAGGCCTCTCTCTTCAGGGATTTTAGCCTAGGGATGCAATTGTATGTCCCCTTAAGGCCTTCAAGCAATGTAACTATGTAAATTGTAACTATCTGCTTAGCTTTCATTTATGATCTTACTCCTAGATGATCCTTGGTGCTGTGCTCTGTAGCCACAGGTTTCACCATCTCCCACCACTCTGCCTGATATGGGTTCTCAGAACCTTAGCTGTGAGGGTGGTATAAGGAGATTTAGATTCTGGATTAAGAGCCTAATATTCTCTTCATTTGTTCTTTTCCATTATGCTTTTTCTCTTTTCTTCAATACAACATTATCCTATTTAAATATTTTTATCATCCTTTGGGATTAGCGTTAAAGACAATTTTAACTGATCTATTAAACAAGTCATTATAGTCATACTATTGTGTGTTTATGGAACATAAATCATCAAAAGAAAAAATGTTAATGCCTTTGCCTGAATTTTATGGGAAAACATTATATGATTGACAGTCCCTTGTCATCATTTAAAAAAAATTATTCCTGTATCTAGAAGTTACTTGGTTGATCTTTAATTAAAATTAAAAAAAAAGAAAAACAGGTCAACATTTCAAATGATATCTAGGCAAACGAAGTTGTTTCACACCAACTCTGTGCTATTTATACAGCAAATGCAGGTGCTATGTTCACTCACTCTTAAGGCACTTGTTAAACTATTTAGCCTGCATGGGAAACTTTTGAGGGGTATCATATTAGACTATACATGATTTGGCTGCTGAGAACAATTAAAAAAAATTTCCTTGGTAGAAATTGAGGTATGTGCATTTTAGCTAAAAACTTCAGGAAAATGATTTTCTTTCATTTTGTTTTTATCCTTGTTGTATGTTTTTCCATTTCCATATAGTCCCTTTATAATTCTCCCTCTGCAGCAATCATTACACTGTTGTCCATGCCCATGAGTCCTTTTTCCTTTTTGCTCAATCCCTCCACCCTTTAACACTTCCTACCAATTGCTATCATCATGCTCTCCATCCATAAGTCTGTCCCCATTTTTCTTGTCAGTTCAGTTTTTTCATTAAATTTCACATATAAGTGAAATTATATGGTATTTGTCTTTCTCTAACTAGCTTATTTCACTTAGCATAATGTTCTCCAGGTCCACCACACATACTACTTCAAAGAGTAATTTTTTTCTTTTTCTGAGTAGTATCCCATTGTGCAAATGTCTCATAGTTGTTTTACCCATTTATCTATTGATGGAGAACATAAGCACCCCATGTTTGTTGCAGCATTATTTACAATTGCCAAGGTATAGAAGCAGCCCAAGGAAGGTGATATTTAGATGGTTCCTTACCCCACACTGTATGTTCATGTGATGTGCCAAGCATCATGCAGAAATGTAGGGACATAGAGGTTTATGCATGCTGCCTGTTCTCTGGGAGCTCATGATCTTACAGAATAAACTAAAGGAAAAGAAAATTCAATTTTATCATAAATGTTATTAAAATTGAAAAAAAACCCTACTTTATCACCAGTGCAAGGAAACTTCTAATAATAAAAGGGGTGCTAATTATAATTTTATCCTCAGAGTAGAATGATTTGGCACTGTTTCTGATGCACTGTTTACATGGTAACTTTAGCTACAATTGACAAGCACACGTATAGAGAGTGATCCTGGGAAACCTACATGAGAGCAAAGGATCAACTGCTAAAGGAACTTGGTGCATCATCACCATGTTGAACTTTAGAGGACTCTCATGATGTATTTCTGAGCTATTGTATTTGTGTTGCAATTACCTTCTATAACTGACCTATGAATAAATGCTTAGGCACTGATCACCAGCAGCCCCTGTAACACCCCCACCACCATTACACACTCCACCTTGGCAAAGGATCCTCACCACACTAGCCCCATGCCCTACAGTTTCACTGCAGAAAGATTTGCAGGGTAAGCTTATAAGTGTTTGGGTTTTAATGCTAAGTTTATTGAGCCATATAGTGTTTTGCAAATCAGTGACCTTCAGCACATTGTTCTTTGATGCTCCCAACACACTGAAGTGTGGTACAGCAGACAGAAGCAGACTAACGGTGAACTCCAGCTCTGACCCTCAGTAGCTGGATGATCTGGGGTAAGACTCTGAACATGTGTGAATCATTGGCTCTCTTTTTGTAGTAACTACAGAAGCAGGGAGCAACTGTGAGACTGATAACAATGTGAAATGCCCAGCACAGTGCCTACCACAAACTATGTTTCAGCAGCATGGTTAGGAGCTTCTGTTATTACTATGTCTTGATGAAGTGCCTGGTTGCACCACAGAGCTGGCAATGAGCAGAAGCTCTGATGTGCTTTTAGACAAGGTACTATGCCCTTTCCTAGAACCATCTGGGAGCCGTTATTCCTTTTTCCCATCTTGCATGTTATTTTCAATTTTCTTGTTCCAATGCCAGAAACAGTTTCCTGCACATCCCCTTGCTGCATTCCCAAAAAGAAAGAAGCATGTTCGCTGGTGGTTGTGGGCTATGTGATTGAAGGAAAAAACGAAAAAGTTGTGGGGACAGAGTTTGCTAGCATGGTTTGTTCATTCTGTGAAGTTGAAGGGGGTTGTTAGTTACCAACTCACTCTGAAGGACCCCAAGGCAGAACGGTCAGGACAGTGTTATTCATTATTGGTACCAGGGGGGTGATGGAATAAGAAAACTTGTGTCATGTCAATTATTTAAAATACTATCTTATCCAGAGATGATGACTCTTGTGGCCACCCCCACTGATGAGAAATGACTGTTCAGGGAATAGTTGAAAAAGTCCTTGGACCTGGTTCAAGAAAGGACATGATTGATTAATGACTTCTGCTGAGAAGGGAGGACAAGTGCACTTATCCCCATCTATGGAAATATTGGTTCTAGTCCCTGAATCAATTGCCCACTCAGGAGATTATTATGCAAGCAAAAGATCTTGTGCTTTATTTATTAATTTATCCATTTCCAGTAGTTCTTGTATCTCTGGATCTAAAATGCCTTTTTTCAAGATCTGAGAGATTAAATTAATGCTGTTCTTCTCCATTCACTTCACTTTTATTTTCCTTGAAAACAATATTCATGCCAATATACAGCTATTCATATATTGTTAACCACTGTGAAAATGGAAGAATGGTCAAGGGGAAAACACTGGCAAAAGTTGAGAATTGTTAGATGAATAAAGGTAATTATTTAAATCATGTATATTTAAAGTTCTTTAAAAAATATCATGTTATTCTAAAGTCTACCTATCTTCTATATTCTTTCACACTGAGCATATGAATATTCATGATCTCTTCTCCTTAATTATATTTTGGATAACAAACTGGTATTCTTAAAATACTTGTGAAACTACCCTGGCTGGTGGCACAGTGGATAAGGTGCCAGCCTGCGAACCCAAAGGTCACTGGTTTGATTCCCAGCCAGGGCACATAACCAGGTTGCAAGCCAGGTCTCCAGCCAGGTCCATGGCTGGAGGCAGGTAAAAAGCAACCATACATTGATGTCTCTCTCCCTCCCTGCCTCTATCCCTTCCCCTTTCTCTGGAAATAAAACAAGCAAACGAACAAATGAAAACTTGTGAACTAATTTATTTTTCTATAATAGGAGTTATTTACTATATTGTTTTTATCTCCAATAAAATATTTGTTAATATCTGGATCTAGCATTGGGGAAAATTTCATAAAAGTTTTTTTTATCTAAAATCCCACTTATGCCTCCTCTTCCTGAGGGAAGACCTTTATAGATGACAGGGAAAAGCCATGAGAATCCACTACGTACATTCAATACTGATTATGGAATAGTCCCTTGCTCTACAGGTATATCAGAGAGAATGAGGTCATTACAAGACTGGAAGAAGAACCTTCAGGAAAAGGAACGAATGTGTCATAAAGGTTCTTTCTTGATCCAATATGAACGCCTTCCCAATCAGAACAGCTTTGAGAGGTGGTAGTTACTGATCAGTCACTTTTGCTCTGGAACCCATAGAGGAAGAAAGGAATTATTCTTTCTGCAGAAGATCTGCTGTCTTTTCTACACTAGGCATTCTTATAATGGTGTCATAATGCCAACCCCACAGACTTAGATCCGTGTCCATAGTGTGTGGAATAATTCTGTGGACAGGATATGTAGCATCTATTAGAACTTCAAAAGTATCTAACTAAAAATAAGAAGGCTCAGGAGTCTCTCTATCACATTTTTTTATTTAATAAAAGAGAATGAATTTAAGTATTTATATCTCTATTTTTGGTAGTCTTATGTGGTACACTTTGCTATTTTTATGTAACAAAAATACTTGTATATGATATTAATGTAATAATATTTTATTTTTAAATGTTTTTTTCCAAAGATTTTATTTATTATTTCCAGAGAAAGGGGAAGGGTGAGAGGTAGAGACCTGGCTGGAGACCTGGCTTGCAACCTGGGTATGTGCCCTGGGTGGGAATCAACCCACCAACCTTTGGGTTTGCAGGCTGGTGCCTATCCACTGAGCCATCAGCCAGGGCCTTTAAATAGTATTTTTTAAGAATTTGAATCATTGGATTTTTAGATCTTATCAGAGATTTATGATTGCATTAATTTTAAAAACTGAAAGCAGTATCTCAGTTTAAGAAAGTTTATGATCTAGCATAAACTTCTCCACCCTGTTTAAAAATCTTAACAGAGTATTTAGCCTGCAGTAGATTAATTGTATCTCCTCAGTTACTAGTGAGGTGAAACACATTCACTTACTTGCAGGGTCTTTTCTACATTAGTTTGGGCCCCTTGATGTTCAGGTTGGTTGATGGAATAGGCTTAGAATTGGGAGCAGGAAACCAGAAAACTCGGAAGTGAGATGTAAGCAGAGAAAGTGAGGAGACTAGATGGTGAGGGGCCTTCCAGGCCCAGTTGCCAGTACCTCTTCAGGTCCTGACTGCTTTATTCTGGATGATAATCCAGGCATCCTTAATTCTTCCCTCTGCTTTTTTGCTCCAGGATTAAGAGGTTCTCAGAGTGTGGTCTCTGGACCAGCAGCATCTATATCACTTGGGCATTTGTTAGAAATGCACTTTCAGATGCCCCAACCTAGGATGCTGAATTGGGAACTTTGGGCACAGTGGTTGGTCTATGCTTTAAAAAACCTCCAGGTGATTGTGACATGGGCTCCAGTTTGAGAACCACTACCTTAACAGTTAAAACTTCCCTGTGATAGGATTCACCTGGGAAGTTGGTTAAACATCTGTCTTCCCAGTTCTGTTCCTGAAGATTTTGGCTAAGTGGGTTTGTGATGAGGTCCCAGGAATGTTAATTATTAGTGAGTACTAAGGGGATTCTTAGCATCAGGAAATGTTGGCCTCACCAGGGAAACTTCTCACCATGTCCCATGGTGCCCTGTATGCTGATCACAGGCCACAGATGTTTTTAGCACTGGGACTCATCACTTCTGAGAAGCTATGGTTGGTGCACTGCAGCATCTGAGTCTCTTGTGATGCTATGAGATAAAAGATGTGAGGCCTTCTAGGCCTGACCCCTTGCCCCTCAGGATAGTCAACAGTCACCCATCCTGTTCCTAGGAGAGACTCAAGCCATCTGGACAGGAGCACGTCAATTGGGGACCCTCAGCCTCTCACAGAGGAGTGATATCTGAGAACAGGGTAACCATAAGCTCACATATGTCCTTATTAAATTTTAAAATAGGCCCTGGCTGGTAGCACAGTGGTTAAGGCACCAGCCTGCGAACCCAAAGGTTGCAGGTTCGATTCCCCGGCCGGGGCACATGACCAGGTTGCAGGCCAGGTCTCCAATCAGGTCTGTGGCTGGAGGCAGGTGAAAAGCAACCATACATTGATGTCTCTCTCCCTCTCTGTCTCTCTCCCTTCCCCTCTTTCTAAAAATAATGAAATAAAATCTTTTTAAAAATAAATAAATTAAACACTATTATTTTCATATTTATTTTGTGTAATATAAATTGCTTCTTTATTTTAATTATCAAATAAATGTGTTGTATCCTTTTATAAGTAGCTCTCTGCCAGAATAATAAACATGATTGCTTATTGTATGCTAAGTAGTATGATCATAAGACATCTGTGCTTCTTTGTTTGTGTCCTCCAGTTTATCTCCTGCTTCGCCTGCCATCAGTGTTCTCAAACCAAGGGTCCTAGTGTGCAGGGAGCCCTTTAATTTTCTGTCTGCAGTTGTCTCTGGTCTGGATGAACTGTACTCTGTGTTAGGAGTGGACATAATCTCAGAGAAAAAGAGTTGCCAAGCCAGCTCCAAGAAGCTCATCCTCAGAGTTGCATTAATGGAGGTCTGGGAGCTGGGAGGAAAGATGAGTGATGGCAGAAATGTTGTAGTTGGACAAATCATACATGGAGTGCTGACACTCAAAACATTACAAAAGCAATTCTATCTCAGAGTCCATTTCCATGATAATGATGTCCACTTCTCATTTTTAAAATGTGGTATGAAGAAAAAAAGAACATGTGAAATACCTAAAACCATACCTGACAAATAGTAGGTTTTCTAAAAACGTAAGTTGTCTTTCCCTCTCAGTCATTTGTCAGGTGTGTTGGCATAGTTGATTTGCCCAAGAAATAGCTTCTCTATGAGAATAATGTAAGTATTTGCATAACAGATACTTGCCAAAGACTCACTATGTGCCTTGGATGCAACCCAAAAAATAAAAGAACATTGAAAGGTAATAAACTTATGCAACACTTGCTACATACCAGGCACTGCAAGGAGTGTAATCTTACTCAGTAGGTACTAGTGATATCATCCGAAATCACAGATAATGAAACTGAGCAGAGCAGGTTTAAGTATGTTGCTGATAAAGTGGCAGATCTGAGATTTGAATCATATATAGAGGGTCCTTGAATAATGTCAATTTCTTATAACATTGATGACATATTGAAGGGATGTAACTGGTTTATATCAATTACTCTATGGTAAACATGATTCTGCTTCATGTTAAATGTATTTTTGCTTAGAGTGACAGAACCTATTGGTAACTTTGAGGACTTATTTATAGTTGGCTTTTAATTTATGTTCTTGACCATTGCAGCCCAGACCTTAGCTTTGAGTGCTCTCAGTCAAGAGCCTAAAGGCTGTTTTCATTAAAAAAAAAAAACAAAAACAAAAACAAACAAACAGTGTCTGCTCTACACACACATTCACAAATGATGTTTCTCATAAAAACAAAATCGTAGACAATTGACTCAGTTGTTTTATCTCACCAGCTGTACTTTTTTCTGAAGAGTGAATTTACTGAGCAAAAATCCCCAAGGAGAAATGGCTAATTAAGTCACAGGCTTCCTAGCCAGCTGTTTCACATACAGAGAGGTAGTTCATGTTTAAGTATTCAGACTATAAAGTGGAGGTGATGCAGCAGAAGGGCTCTGCAAGCCACTGGAAGACATTTCTTGTTCACTTGTGTTGGAAGCAGGGGCTGGCATAGCTCGATCTGTAAGGAACAGGATCCAGGTAACCTAAATCATATCTAGAAAGCTGTAGGCAAAACTCCAACCATGGACCACACTGGGACATGGCATTGAAGGTGCCATCCAGCAGGTGCCTCCTCAACACCTTCCTTCCCTTACCAGATTTGCTTTCAAGATATGTTTACAATGACTCACAGCTAATATCTAGTCTGAAAGGTAATTGAGAGGGTTACATAAGAAGATAGGTAAAGTACTAAACACAGCTCCTAGCTCAGAAAGCAGTCAATGGTGATTTTATCAATCTATTGCTATTTAAGTACAAGTATAAAGATTATGCATGCTATTCTATAAATATTTTATTTTCATATTGCATTGTGGAATTTTTCCATATTGTTATATATTAATAGGTAAATTATATTAGATTATATAATTTGTTTACATTTCCCCATTTTGGGTATTTGTTGATCTTTAATGTTTTGATTTTTAAAAAATTTATAATGAATTACTTATCACTATACCTTTAGTACCTTAGTTATTGCCCTGGGCAATTCCTAGCTGTGGAATTGCCAGGTCTATACATACACAGTTTTAAGGCTGAAACTGTACATTGCCAACATGTCAAGGTTGCTACAGAAGGTTCTGCAGGGCACTTCTAGCCAAGCTTGCCTGTGGTTGAGCACCCTCCAGTGTAGCCACATTCAGATTGACTCCAGAAAGTGTAGCCTGGTGCTAATGAGGTAGGAGCCATTAATTAAAACCCTGGTGTAGTATTTAGCATGGCCCTGACCTAGGTACAATGGTAGGTACATGGCTTCTGGACAGTTAGTATTTGTTGAATGTTTGTTACATGCTGTGCAAGTCTGGGATATACTTTTTTTTCAAAATCTAATACAACATTTGTGAAGTAGATATTAATATTATTATTTTGCTCTAGGGAACAGAGAGGTTAGGTGACTTGTCAAAGCCACACAATAAAAAATTACTTCCAGACCCTGGCTGGTAGCACAGTGGTTAAGGCACCGGCCTGCGGACCCAAAGGTCGCAGGTTCAATTCCCCAGCCAGGGCACGTAATCAGGTTGCAAACCAGGTCTCCAGTCAGGTCTGTGGCTGGAGGCAGGTGAAACGCAACCATACATTGATGTCTCTCTCCCTTTCTGCCTCTCTCCCTTCCCCTCTTTCTAAAAATAATGAAATAAAATCTTAAAAAAAAAAAAAAAATTACTTCCTAACATTTTCTATTCTGACTGATGGGGGAGCTACCTCTTTTGCCTCAGACCACCCACACTGTCATCAATAAGGAGGACTCAAAACATGTTGCCTCTTCCAATCTCCCAGTTAGAGGAGGGACACATTCTTCTTTCTTTTGACTTAGATTGAAAGAACATCAATAAAAAAAGGAGTGTTGGAACTCAGGTTGGTAATCAAGGTAAAAATCTTCAACACTATTCTCCAGTGAAGCAAAGAAAGAGTAAAGACAAGGAGAACAGAAAAGAAAACAAAGACATTGGGTAAGATATAACATTTTCAACAGGCTATTGTTTTTTAAAATAAGGGAGCTAGAAGCAGACTTAGTTAAGTTATTCACCTCAGAACTTGAATGCAAGGTTCTGAGAATCAATGGATGGTTAAGCAGAATGCTTTGTAAAGTTGAGAGCAATACACAAATATAGTTGTATATTGTTAGTCAGAGGTTAATATGTTAGAGAAGATGTTTAATTGGATATCTACATTTAACAGTGGCTAGGTAGCTGAGATAGTTAGAGCATTGTCTTGGTACACCAAATTTGCAGGTTTGATCCCCAGTCAATGCACAGGGCACATACAAGAATCAACCAATAAGTGCATAAGTAGGTGGAACAGCAAATCTCTCCTATCTCTGTCATCAATAACTAATAAAAATGTAGCCTCTCAATAAAATTATTTGTGCTACAGACAGCTCACTACTTTGCAGTTTTCCATTGTATGCATATGTTCAAAGCAAATGGATCTGACCTTTCTGTATACTATTTATGGAGAAAAAAGATTGGACATCATGGTTGGATTTCTGTCTTGATGTATAATTCTTTAGGAGGGGATTCTTAGCACATTTAGTTTTAATGACTGTTACTGCTCCTTCCTGCCAGTCCTCAAGAAAGGCTAGTGGAGTCATGTTCCATGAAAATATGAGCTATGATATCCTGGAATGAGAGTTCATTGAAATAGGTTGGGTGTGTAAGAGCTTCCATCCATGTTCTTGAAATTCTGCAAATAAATTCTCCCTACATTCAGGGGGAATGGGCCTAGGGTTGCCTTTGAAAATGTTGACATATCTTTTGTGTCAATACATAAATGTGTTCTCACTTGAAGAGGCCATAATCCCTACTGAAGAGTTACTGATTACACACATACCTAGTTTGTATTTCAGCTTTCCTCAGGGAGCTCACAGCACTTTGCAGATATGAATTGCAAACAATAAATAATGCTTTTGATTTCTAAGAAATCATTCTCTAAGGGTTTAAGTTTATGACTCTCAGCACTCATAGAGAAGTGAAGACCTCACAATCCAAGGGCAGAAATAACCATCTCTCGCCTTGTATAAGAAATAACTGAACTATTAATAGGTTATTATTTTACCACACTGGAACATGTATATATAAGATAATGACTTTGTAACTCAGGTTTAAAAAACAGATGCATAACATATATTGGGTTTCAGAAGAAAAATGATGGCTTTATCTTAACTTTGGACCATAGAAAATTTTATCTATCAATTGTAGAAATGAGGGGAGAGGTAGTGAACAAAGAGTGGGCTACAGTTTTACGATCCTGAATTAGTTGGCTTTGAAGCACCTTAGGAACTAAATTTCATCTTTGGCTAAAGATAGCTCATTTCTTTTCCTACTGAAGGGATTTATCTAGATGAAATGTATGTTCCCCATTTCTTCACCCTGGGAAAGCAGTGGAAGAATTATTTGAACTATTTTTTGGTTTAGCACAGAATTCAACTGCAATTGAATTAGTATATAGCAAATGTGATACTTTAGTCACAGTTTTGTTTATAAAAATAGTGTATAAACAATCACCACTGGTTACTTTCTATATAAATCTGCTTCTCCAAGGTAATAATTTGTTCTAAATTTCCCTTTCACTATGCAGAAATTTGAACTTGAGATGAGGAATGGGTCTTTCAAAATTTCTGTAGGCTGCTGCCTACCTAGCAAATTGTAAATATTCCATTGATATCAATAGTCAGGCAATATGACCAGCTCTCTGGGTGGTTACTTCTGTGTTCAGTACAACACTTGCTTCTTTCTAGTTCCCTGTTGTGTAAATTGAGATCTTAAATATGGTGCTACTTTAGTTGGGCTTCTTTTAGAATCATTTTAACAGCCACAAAAAATGATGGCATAGGGTATCAAGCCCAGAACAACTAGTAATAATGATGATGATAGTTATGACTATGCATTCTATCCTGATTCCACGTGGAACTTCTGCATTATGATACTAGTTGATGTTTATGAATGGTACATGCCAGATACTCATAAAGTACTTAATATAGCTTTAATACTCACACTTTCATGAAGTACTTGCTATGATTATACTCCTTTGCCCACAGAAGAAGTGAGGAACTGGAGTCCATTTGATTTGCCAGCCTGCCCATAGAAAATATGTTGACAAGCACACAGGCTTCACCATGTCAGGAACTCTACAACAGTTCTGTCATTGCAAGGGGTATGGACCATTGTATGAAAGAACGCAAATTTTATTATTTTACTTTATAACCAGTCTTTGAGCTGGGAAACTGGGAATAACTAACCAGAAGGCAACATCCTTAACTCACTATTAAGCATTGTCTTATTACACATAGCTGACTGTGAATAGATAATAGGGAGGCTGTCCACATACCTACCTGCTAATGATGATTAGAACTCTTATTTCCTTCCTCCATTTCTTTCCAAAATCCCAGTCCCCATATTTTTATTGTTTGCTTCTCATGTTTACCTTTATATTAAAACTTTAATATATCATGTAGTAGTTTAGTAGTTAAAACCTATTCCTGTGTCATTTAAAAACATATCTTTTTAATTCCTATATTACTTTTCTTATTTAAAGCTGATAATTAATTCATTCTTTCATTGCATGACTATTTATTAACGAGTGTATGTCAGATGCCTTTGATAAGTACTAAAGATACAGACATAAGTCAATCAGACAGGATGGTGTGTGGAGAACCTGAAATATAGTCTGCTGGCCACAGAAAATGGGATGAATGTTGTAAAAGGAGCTAGAAAGTCAGCTGGGCCTAGATCACCCCAGACCTGGGATCCTTGGGTCAGGGATCTTGTATTCACCCTAATTCATTCAACCTATTGCTCAATCTATTGCTCTTGCTGTTTCCCTCTCAAATCACTGGGCCTGTCAGCCTTTGAAGAATTTGCTTCCTCTCTCATGATTAACACCCTTTCACTGAGGCTTGGGGTTTTCCTCTGTGATTTTTCTAGAATATAGAAAACTTACAATACTCTCACCATTAGAATCTTCACAGATTCCTCATCCTCTGCAATGTAATCCAAGCTCGGTGTGACAGAGCTCTGCCAGAAATGACCTGGCACAGTTTTACATAGAAAACTAAACTTCCTGTCAGTTTTCTGCTTTAACCCCTTTTTTCTAAGCTAGAAAGCATTGCCAGTCACGAAGGAGTTACTGGATGGAAAGGGATCCATTTTTCTGTGTGCATCAAAGCCCAATAATACACAAACAGGAATTTGAAGCAAAGAAAGTGAGAGTATATTAGTAAGAGATTAGCCCACACCTGGAGTCACAGGTGAGCTGTACTCCAAGACCTGCCTCCTGTGGCTTTCAGGGAAACGGTTTACATAGGGGAAAAATTGTTAATCCTGGTGACTAAGGGAGTTAGGGTTGTGGTCAGTATTATAGTCTTTATTGATTAGGTGACCCTAGGATAGGAGATAATAGATCAGTGCATGTGGTCCTGGTGTCATCCCTTCATCTGGTTTCAGAGCTTTTCTGGGCCTGCAGCTGAAACACCAACTGAGGCCTTGATATTATCTCCAGTTTGCCTGGAAACTGTCTTTGGAACAGACTCCAGGCTGTGTTCCTAAGATTATTTATTGCTGATCAGAGCCTCATTGTCTTGAGAGCTTAATGCTTAAAGGAGAAAGGCAGGTGAGGCAGGGTGCTGGATAAGGCCCATTTAAATCAAAAGGAAATAAAGAATAAAAGGTTATATTAAAAACATAACATTTTTGTGTGGTTACTAAGGGCTACTTGGGGAGCTCTGGAAATTTCTGCTAAATGTTGGGGAAACTCAAATGCAATCACTTAATTTTTCTTTCAAAAGAAGCATACTTGCCTCTTTTTAACTTTTCTATAAGTGAGTTTTGCTTCTATGTATAGGTTTCCTGAAATGTATTCATTCATTCATTCATTCATTTGACTGATATTTAGGCAGCACTTACTATATGAAATGGACAACAGAGAAAAAAATAGTAAGCTTGCAAGGACATGAACCTCTTTTGGCTGGAGTGTAGGACATTTGGAGAAGAGGATTTGTGGAGATATGGCTAATAAGCAAGCTATGATAAGTTTAAAATATATAGCCAAGGTATTTATTGTGTTTTTTTTTTTTTTTTTGTGCTGTGTCCTTCACAGTCTAGTACCACTGTTACAGGCATGAAGGACAGTTAATTTGTTGCTGATGTGGAGATGTTAGAGTAAAGCTTGGTTTGTGGTCTGTGGGAGGACAGTGACTGGCTCAGGCATTGGAGAACATTAATGGGATCTCTTGAATATGCTGGGTCTCTTTCTCCCTGTTATATGCTCCCATAGTGCATAAGGCATTTCCCCTAGGCTATGACATGTGTTTTGTTTGTAGATATGGGTTTACTTCCCAATCTTATAGGGAGGTGTGAGCTCCATAAAAACAGAAGCCTGTACCAGCAAAAGACAGATACACACTAGGCACTTAATAAGTGCTTGCTGACTGACTGACTGACTGACTGACTAATGCTTGACCTCATCATATCACATCTCATGTTCATGGTCTCTAAAACCAGCATTTTTTAATCTGTAAAAAAATGGAGGATTAATTACATGTCCTCTGATTTTTACTCCCCGAGGGCCAGTATTGTTTGTTCTTTCTTTTTCTTCCATAAGCATAATACATGACATTCACCATCTCAGTAAAGAATATTTCTGATAATTTCTCTTTATGGCATATGCAATGTTTAGATATCTTTTCGAGAAGTTAAACCAAATGGTTAGGTAAGGGCTTGCTGTCTGTATGTAGGTGAGCAAGTGCATGAGTGAGTCTGTTAGTGTGCTTCAGGGTGGAATATTGTTCTTTTTTTAAATTTTAATTTGTTGTATTACATTTGTCCCATTTTTCCCCATTGCTCTTCCTTGCCTCACCCACACTTTCCCCTCTTCCCTAGTCAATCCCTACATGTTGTCCATGTCCACGGGTCATTTATACTAGTTCCTTGACTAAACTCTTCTCCTTCTTTGCCCCCTTCTCCTCCTCCCCTCTGACCTCTGTTTGTTTTCTGTCTGTTCCTTGTTTCCATGCCTCTGGTTCTATTTTGCTTGTTTATTTTGTTCATTAGTTTCCTGTATTAGGTGAGATCACATGGTATTTGTCTTTCACTGCCTGGTTTATTTCATTAAGCATCATACTATCCAGTTCCATCTATGCTATTGCAAATGGTAGGAGTTTCTTCTTTCTTTCTGCTGCATAGTATTTCATCGTGTAAATGTACCACATTTTTTTGGTCCATTCAGCCACTGATGGGCACTTAGGCTGCTTCCAGCACTTAGCTATTGTAAATAGTGCTGCTGTGAACATAGCAGTACATAGGTTCTTCTGAATTGGTGTTTCAGGAGTTTTTTTAGTATAATCCTAGCAGTGAGATCACTGGCTCAAAAGGTAATTACATTTTTAGTTTCTTGAGGAAACTCCATACTGTCTTCCATAGTGGCTGCACCAGTCTGCACTCCCACTAGCAGTGTACCAGAGTTTCCTTTTCTACATGTCATCATCAGCACTTACTGGTTTTAATTTGTTAATGATGGCCATTCTGATAGGTGTGAAGTGATTCTACCCTATGTTCAGAAAGGAAGAATTTGGAACAAAATAGAAGAAGTGTTCTTGGCTGTTGCTGTAGTCTCCCCTCTGTTCCCTCTGCTCATCAGTTTGAAACTCTCCTCCCAGCTTCTTACCTCCCTTGGGGAAAGGGAACAGCATCAGCGTCAGGGTTTAGGGCCTTCGGTTGTCATCAAGACTTGCAGTAAATATTTCAATTTCCAGAGTTTCAGTGTTTCTCATTTGAAACAGAAAATAATTATTGAAAATTACTCCTGCCATTGCCTCTGAGACAGAGAACTGGCTGGTACCTCTGAAGAATGCGGACAGGGATCTTGGAGGAGGTATCAGGGAAGGGCCAAAAGCAGGCTGTACCTGAGTTCTGGCACATTCCCAAGTGCCACACTACTCTTCTCATGGGGTGAAGCATCACCCTCATATACGTAAGGGCTTGTGTAAGACAAGGCCTGCAGTAGGCGCTCTGTAACCTCACTTCAATCCTCTGCTCTGAGTACATCATTCCGATGCAAATCAACATTTTGTGTCTAAGGCTGGTGTTGGAAAAATGAAGACTAATCAATTAAGAAGGGACAGCATTCTGGACAGTGCCCTCACTTCTGAACAGGTGGGACTCCACCAGCAGAACTTGGATCAGCTCCACCCTTCAAGGAAGACTTCATCTGAATATCTTTATGCCATTCATCAGGACCCTATGGTTATCTATCGATGATTTTGTATTGTGAAAGTCCCTCAGAATATTTATGAGCTAGTTACACAAGTTGATAATCATTTCAGAAAATTATCCCTATTGACCATCATTTACATTTTCCTTTATAAAAGTACCTGAAGCCAGCACTAACTGCTCTGCTATCTCTGCACTTGACAGCCTTCGTAGAACTGACAGACATTAGGAAAACACAAGCACCAGGATTGTAGACACATGTTAAGCATACTACATTTTTCACAAGTTTAATTTTTAAAAAAATGTCATTCTATGTTCACCAGACATTTTTGTTTTGTGAATGTTACTTTTCACCATGTCTGGTAAGTAGTGCACACGTCAGATGTTGAACATAACCTACAGACCTGGTTATTCAATGCAGCATGGCTTAGTTGTGGGTGAAATCACCACCCATCTCACTCCTTGGAATAAAATAATTAGAACATGTATCATATCTGTCATCCAAAGTAGGTCTTTTGAAATTATATATAACATTTAGAAAAATAAAATAATAAGTTGAGAAAAACATAGCTCAAAAGATGTAAGATACACAGTTTTAGTTGACTTCTCAAAATTTTCAGCAAGTATTATCTTCTTATTCTCCACATTCATCCTACCTCCTACATAATACAGACATGCACCACATCCTCTTTTGTTCTCCCTGCCTTTGACACATGATTTCCTCTCATGAAACCCTTTCCCTCCATCTTGTGCATGTGGCTAACATTCATGTATCATTTAGAACTTTTCATTTAGGAAGTATCCAAATCTTCCCCGATTTATAGTTTTCTCATCTGTGTATTTCTTTTTCTAACACTTCCTTCACTGTATGGTAATAATCTTCTTATTACTCAATGTTGCTCACTAAGCAACACAGATGTTAAAAAAAAAGCTGTGTCTTTCTTCTCTAAGCTAGTGTTCAACCCTGTTCTGGCACATCATGGGTGTGGACCTTCTTTTGCTGCCAGTAGGTGGAGAACCTGCTCTTACTGAACTCTGCACTGGTTCCGTGGGAGATTAAGGACCTGTGCAGGAGCTTCATTTTAGGAGATTGGTAACATTTTGGCCAACCAGATCATCTGTTATAAATCAGGACCAAACATGCCTGTGAATTTGCATCATTTTATACTGTCAATATCTGCGCTCATCAGAACCATTTTTTAATGTTCAAAAAACATACACAATTATCATTAGTTGTAAATATTGCACTGTTTAATTGCCTTGATTAAAAAAAAAACATTTATATTTAAAAGTAATTGGATAGTAAAAAGTAAACATAAATTTTGCAAAGCTGCCTCATCCTGATACTTTAAGTACTAATTACTATGTTGGGGCCTAATGACTTCTGCCTTCACACCCTATAAATCATATTCAAAGAAGAAGACAGTTTTTAAATAGAAATGAGCCCTAATTGTGTCTCAGATGAAAAGAAAGCAGATCTGTAGAAGCTCAATGAAGTCTCTATAAACATGGAAAGCAACCAGCCATTCCCATGGAATTTTGTAGGCTGTGCCCTTTACATTCACTGTAAAGACTGAATTTGGGGTGCAAGGCTGAACCTAGTTAGTTTCATTCATACATAACAACTGATAAGTAAAAATAAAAATATCTCCTAGTTTTTAAATTTAATGTAATTTTCTTTTGTTGAAAAAACCTGCCTTTCCCTGATACATGGAATAAGGGAAAAGGTCTTGACAGAATACCATAGAAAAGGGGCATTTTGTTCTGTACTTATTACCAGTAATGGGACTCTTTTTCTATGCAAATGACTTTTGAGTTAAAGGTAAACCAGGTTGTGGAATATTTTTTTGCAAACGTAAGCAGAAGCACTGAAATAGAAGATAATCTTTGCTTATTAAGGTGCTTGGAATAGGATGGAATGAAGTAAACCAGAACCTATCACCCAACAGGCCTGAGGATTTGGTACCTGTTTAGTGCTTCTTCTGAGGGTTTTCAAGGTTGTGTTTGAATAAGAAATGAATTGAGCCCTAGAAAACCATCATAGCTGAGTGAATCTGGGAATGCTCAGCACATTGCAGTTACTGACTCATGAGAAATTCTCAAATAGCTGAGACTATTTTCTTTAGGATGGCTGATTCTTTTCAGTACTAATCTGTCCTCACCTTGCCTAAGATAGAAACTAGGTAGAACAAACTTAGCGTTTAACTTGCCTTGAAAATCAACTTTATCTTCCATGGAGTTTGCAATTCTATTAAGTATAAATTCTCTATTCAAAGAAGCTTAACAATATAAGATCCCCCCCCCCTTTTTGTTTCTTTTTTAAAATTTGGAGCTATCCCATTAAATTTAGCATTCAAATGTGCGTGCAATGATTGAGGACAAGATCTGGAATACTAAATTTGGCTTCAGAATGTCCACAAAGTGGATTTTAATGTTTTCTCTGTGACCTCTCCCTGAGCAGAATGATCACTCAGATTCACATCTTTATGCAAAGGGCTTTTATGAAATGCTTTATCTTTATATGTGGGTGCTGAGAAAGAGCTGCAAAGCATGGATGCTTCCCTACAAGACATACAGGCCACAGGTTAGGGGAAGTTCTGTGTGATATGGCTGATATGTAAATGTTCAACCTAGCTAGACAAACTAAATTTCCTCCTTAATTTAATTAGCATTAAATAATACTGAGTGTAACATATATGCTAAGATCTAAAGATTAAATATGAGGCCCTGGCTGGGTAGCTCAGTTGGTTAGAGCATCATTTCTATACTCCAAGGTTGCAGGTTTGATCCATGACAAGGGCACATACAAAAATCAACCAGTAAATGTATAAATAAGTGAAATTAAAAAATTGAACTCTCTCTCTCTCTTTCTCTCTCTCTCTCTCTTTCTCTCTCTCTCTCTCTTTCTCTCTCTCTCTCTCCTCCCACTCTTTCTCTCTATAAAATCATTAAATAAAAATTTAGCCCTGGCTGGTGGCATAGTGGATAGGTGCCATCCTGCAAACCCGAAGAATGCTGGTTTGAGTCCCAGCCAGAGCATATAACCAGGTTTCAAGCCAGGTCTCCAGCCAGGTCCATAGCTGGAGGCAGGTGAAAGGCAACCATACATTGATGTCTCTCTCCCTCTTTGCCTCTCTCTCTTCCTCTTCCTCTAAAAATAATAAATAAAATCTTTAAAATAAATAATTAACTTAAAAATTTTAAGATGAAATATGAGAAAAATAGCTCTAGAAGAAAATGAGTGACAAATATTTTAATAATACTGATTATAACAATCACAATACTAACATTTGTAGACATAAAAGTAAAGTTTATTAAAATTTTAATCAACTGTTAAATAATTATTTGCATTATATGTTTAGGCATGACTGAGATAAAATTTTTTCATATGTTATTGAAACTGCCTGCTATTTATTCATTCTATAAAAAAATCCTTCATTAAATATATATATATATATATATATATATATATATATATTTTTTTTTTTTTTTTTTTGGACACTGGGAATATCCTAGGTATAAATACAGGCACAGTTCTGTTATCATGGAGATTAGAGCTAATGGGAATGAAAATCACTAAACAAGTTTTAAAATGTACAAATTAAGAATTGAGCAGGTTGGTTATAAGTACAATCAAAACTAGTTTTTTGAAAGGTCAGGGCTTTCCAAAATCTACAATAAGAAAGTCTTTACACAGTGACCTAGCCTGGGTTTATGAGTGTTTGTATGGCTGTAACAACATTATCCTTAAGTATGGTGAATTATATCCATATATTCTGTTCTAAATTCTTATATTTTATTAAAATCTCTGCTCTTATGGAATTTGATTTATTTTCATGAGAGATGGGCAATAAATAGTAAATGTAACAATAAGCAAAATGTTGCAAGATGATAAGCTCTATGGGAAAAGAAAAAAGAAAGGGTTAATGAATCAGGAACATGATGGATGGGGGAATCTTACAAGTTTTAACATGGTCATTAGAGAAGGACTCTTTAAACAGGTGATATTTAAGCAAAAGGTTGAAGTAATTGAGGTGGGAGGAGCCTTATGCATATCTACTGATGAGTGTTCCAGTTAGAGTAAACAGGAAATGCAAAGTCCTGCCCAAGATAGGTATATGCTTATTGTCTGAGCCCAGAGAGAAGGGGAATATAGTATGTGATGAGGAGGGAAAGACAAGGAATGCCTGAGGACCTTATAGTCAAAACAGAGATACTATATTTACTCTGGTTAAGATGGGGAACTATTGAAGTTTTTTGAGCAGATGAGTGATTGATCTAATTTCTCCTTTTGTAGGATTGTTCTTGATACCCTGATGAAAATAGTCTGTAAAGGGTAAACAGTAGGAAAATAATAGGTAAGAGGATATTGAAATAATCTGAAAGTGAAATGTCTATTGTTTAAACAAGGATAGTAAAAATTAATTGATGGAAATGAAAGAAGTAATTTAGATTCAATATATATATTTTGAAGGGGCCCATGTGATAAAATTATATCACATTTTACTGGACATAGGGTATGAGAAAACAAGAGGTATCAGGGATAATTCTAAGATTTTTGGCTGAGACCCTAGGAAAATAGAATTGCTAATTCTTGAGATGGGAAAAGTCATGAAAGAAACATGTTTGGAATAGAAAATTATGAGTTCAGTTTGGGGCATATTTTTAGGTTGGTAAGCATACAAGTAGAGATATCAACAAGGTAACTAAATAGAGAGGTATGGAGCTAAAGGGAGAAAGCCAGTCTGGACATATAAATTTGGAAATTGATCTGTGTTTAGAAATATACTGGATTCAATAGTGCTCCTCCCTCTAATTTACAATTACATAAATCTTAGAATGTGACCTTATTTGAATATAAACATCATTACAGATATAATTAGTTAGGTTAAAAATGGACTCTTGATGGATTACAGTGAGCCCTAAATGCAACTGATGTCCTTATAAGAAGAGAGAGAGAGATGGGTATAGAGAATCAGAGACACATAGAGACATACAGAGTGGTGAAGGCCATGTGACAAGACAACAGAGGCAATGATTGGAATGATGCTGATATAAGCCAAGGAACATCTAAGATGGTCGAGAGCTACCAGAAACCAGAAGCAGTCAAGGAAATATTCTTGTTAGATCCTATAGAGGAAGTACAAATCTGCTGACACTTGATTTCAAGTGTACAGCCTTTAGAACAATGTGTTGCAGAAGCCCTAGGAAACCAGAGAGAGTGCATAGAACCATAATACTGATGAATGTCTAGGCAGTGAGTGTTAATAGTGAAGTCCATAGATTGAGGCCTGGGACTTCAATATTAAGAGGACAAAGAGAAACAGAGCAAGCAGTAACAGAGAGTAGGAAGAATTGATCAAGGCAGATGAAAGAAAACTAGGAAAGAGAGAGATGTTCCAGGTGCTGAATGAAGAGTTTAATAAAGAGAAGAGAATGTAGAGTGCTGATGAGAGGAAGATGAGGATTATGAATGGAACTTTAGATTTAGCAACAGAAAGTTCATTTATGGCCTTGACAATAAAAATTTGGATGAAGACCCAAAGATAAAATCTTAGTGAGGGAAGTTTATGAGTAAGTAGGAAAGTGGAACCAGAGACAAGAACTATAGGTAAATGCTTCAGGATAAATGCTTTATCACAGGCCAGAAAAAAGTAGAGGAATATGGTTGTGGCTAAGGTTAAGAAAGCTGAAGAGGTTTCCTTTACTTTTCTTGTAATATAGGAAAGATGTTACTGCAAATAATGTAGTAGAGAGGATTATATATATATTTTTTTGTAAAGGAAGAGGATGTTTCCTGAATGATGTCTTAAAATAGGTGAGAAGGGTGGGAATAAATGCATAAATTAATATAAGATAAAAGCATAGACCATTCATGTAAGGTAATAGAAAGAAAGATAAAACATGTGGGTTCAGAAATTGATGTTAATAAATATGGTGGTAGGGATTTATAGAAGTTCTTTTCTGATTGCTTTAGTATTGTTAGACAAGCAGTAGGCAAGGTCATTAACTAAAACTGAGGAAAAAGTCAGAGTTGGAGGTCTGAGAAAAGAAAGAAGCCATCTCATTTCATGAGAACAGGAAAATTATTGATTAGAAACTCACAATTGAAAAGGTCAAATATTATCTAGTGTCTTGAGGTGTTTCACACAGTAAAAATTTGTGCATCTCAGTTTTTCAAGAGGATCATTTTATTTCATATGTTTTACTTTTTCTCACTTTTCAAATCTTCTACTGTAGTCAGCTTCCCACATTGCCATAAATATATTTTAACACATGTGACCATGTGACCATGTGACTCTAGCATTTAAAGTAATTCTGAGGCATCCTAATTCTACAGGATACATTCCAACTACTTAGCCTGACATGTAAAAATCTTATCTTTCCAACTTTACCACACTCATATTTCTCATATCTTAATCACATCTGAACATGCAGCATCCACTCAAATAATGTTCTTTGTTGATCCTGTGCTAGTTTCCTTTTTTCTTTCTCAGCTGGGAACACCCCTCTGCCCCCCTATCTGTGTGGCAAGCTGTTACATTGGTTGCTAAAGTAATACCTTTAATGTGTTATAAACTATTTGAAGGAGACAAAAGTAATAGTCATACTTGCCTGCTAGTATATGCTTACCAGGTATTAAGCACTTAAACTTGTACAAAGTATATTTTTTCATAAAGTGTTCAGATTAGGTAATGGAATAATCTAGGAGTACAGAAATTTAAAGTATATTGGAGTACCATGCTGCCTCCAAAGAGATGTGTGATCAGGTAGATGATTGAGTAGATGGATAAAGAAGCAGATGATCAGGCAAAGGGATATGGATAGTTTGATAGATGATGTATACATATTTTGTGGTTTCAAAATAAGCAGATATAAGGGCTGAGGCAATAGGAAAGTGTGTTCAGAGAGAAAGCTTCACTGAAGGAAGGTAGAACTTAGCCGGGCAAAACAATGACAAGTGAGTGATATGCTTATGTGGCTATAGAGATGGAAGCATGATAATGGACTGATTTCACCATGCTCAAAGTGGTAGAATTGTAGGCAGGTAGAACTGGTAAGAATTTTAGCATGCATATACCCAAACCAACCTCTTTATTTTGAAAGATGGAAAAACTAACCCTGCAAAGTGAATGGAACATGCAAGTTAGTAGGAGGTCACATGGAGAACATGTGGAAATCTAGGCATTAGAAGAAAAAATCCAGAAAAGGAGGAGGTTATAGTTAGAGAGTTAGATGCTTATACCTGGAATTATGCAGGTATAATATGCTGTACTTATTAATAATAACAGATACTGAATTCTGATATTGGTTCCATGGTGCACTAATTAATCATGAATAAGAGAAAAATACTGTTAGATGTAGGTACTGAGGTAGTTGTGCATGATGCAGAAGGAAGTCATCACTATGTGGACCACATCTGACCCAAGAATGAAGAGGGACCTTCTGGCAACACTCTATAACAAGAGCATTCTAGGAAAAGAGGAGAACAAAGATAGTGTAAAGACTCTGAGGCAGGTGTGACTGCAGGACAATAGGGCAATGTAAAAGAGGTCAGGAGTGCTTGGAACTTAGTGGATGAGGACAAGTGTGAATGAAATGATATTTAAAGTTACAGGGGAAGATCATATAGGATTTTACCAGTCATGCCAAATAATTTGGATTTTATTCTCAGTGCATCGGAAAGTCAAATCATTTTAAAACATTTTAGGCAGTGACATCCAGTTTACATTTTAAAAACATGTTTTGACTGCTGTCTAGAGACTGGATGGATATGGATAAAAGAAGTAAGACTAGAATGTGGGAAGTAAGTTTAGATGCATTGCAATGGTCTACATCAGAGATGGTGAGGGACTGGATGAGTCTATAGCGGCTGAGCTAAAAAGTGGTGCAAAGATGCAGGAGCTTATCTATGCACTGTGGCCATAGATCCAAGAAGTGGTCCAGCTGTCCATGTGACCAAATCCTAATAGGCTGAGTTGTCCCTTTGAAAAAGAAAAGGTTTCTATTTTTGCTGTTGCAAGACTTAAGAATTCAGTCAAACATCATGAGCGTGTGAAGTGGGAGAGGGTGGAGGGAATGACAGTGGTGGTAGCCTAGAGTCTCTTGCTCCAACTTTAGCTTAAGCAGCTCCGCATTTTTCTGTTTTCTATAATAGCCATCACTGTATACTTTATTTGAATAAAGTTTTCTAAATTGAAAATAATTAGTAAGCTGCTGAACAAGTATCTACAGAAAATCCAGAAGCATAGAAAGAGATGAAACCTAAATACTAACAAGGGGCAGAGGTGCAAGGAAGTTTGTGGAATTGCAATCCTAAATAAATTCTCTGCAACATGATAGCCTTGGATACAGGTAGGGGGAAGGGTAAACCAGTGCAGAAGCCACTCAATTCCAGATGGAGTCTCCAGGACTTATTCAGGTCTTTGGTGTGCCACTTGGGGTTTTCCTGATGGATGTTCTCCCAAGTCCTAGAGTTTATTGACTCCAGAATGGCATAATATATATGAACAAATTATTCATCCCAGGACATATAAGAATAGGTACCACTTCTGTTTATGCTGGTTCAGAGAAGTTATTGCTTTAGATGTAAAAGTTTCCTAAAGTCCGCTGAATGTTTTTGAACCTTCTTCCCTTTCTCCCACCCTCACTCCTTCCTCCTCTCTCCCTCTCCCTTTCTTCCTTATTTCCTTCCTTTCAAATTTAGTTAGTATTTACCAAGGGCCATACATTAGGAATCTAAGGTTAAATAAGTATGTAGAGATTTCCAAGGACTTAACAGATTGTGTAAGAGATAGGCAAGTAAACAGACAACACAACCCAGTACATGTTTGGGTAGAAGTTAGCATAGTGCCTATAGAAGCAGAAGAAGGCACCTTGGAGAAGCCAGGAAAGGCTTCCTGGAATAGGGTACCTTACACTGAATTTTGGAAGATGGGTAGAAGTAGCCTATCAAGAAAGTTTGGGGTGAAAGAACATTCTAGGGTGAGTCAAACACATAAGGTCATTATGGCCCATGGGAAAACCATGTTTCTTGATGATTGCTAGATTTAGTTTCTAAATCTGACCCCATCACTTAATATGAATGAGGAAAAGTTATTAACTTCTCAGCACCTATGTTTACTCACTTGTAAAATGCAGAAAAGATATATTATAGATGATAGTGGAATCATAAGCAAGGACTCAAGCATGTTAGAAGCCATAAGATTATAACTTTATCCATAAGCCAGTTTAACACAATGTGACCACCTCCTCTTTGATGTAAAATAGATTCCTTAGAATCATTTTTAAATGTTTTGTAATCATAGATTCTCCTCCCACTTGTTAAAAGTGACATTGATATTGCCTTTTATTTAATTCTAATAAGTAAAACATGACATGAATTTTTCCAGAAGACCAAAAAAGAAAAAAAGCAAGAAACATAAGCTATGTAAAAACTAGAGTGTTAATAGGATCTGTTAATACTTTTACAGAGTATTTGCTGTTGATAAAAAGTCATTTCATTATAAATATATTTATTCCAGATGAACATTTGAAAAGCCCAAAATGGGGCTTGAATAGATTTCATTTCTAATTTCCACATTGTGAACATCTTATATCAATCTGTATGTATACATACAAAGATATGCTGTCAATAATTTGGAATGTTAATATATACTAGCAAAAATAATTGAGACCAAATAGCAGAGGATGCATAATGGTGTCTTAGGGAAATTGTAGTGAACTCTTGGTCAGAACAATCCATATTTTGATTTATTGGAATCATAAACAGCACTTTCCCTCAGCCTTTTATCTATAGAAATATAAGCTTGTAATATTTACCATTTTGTTAAACAGAAAAATGGGAATATGGAACTCTAGGGAGAAAATGAAAGACTAAAGTTAAGGTTTATTATGGAAGTAAGAGGACCTTAGGAAAGAGGACAATTGTGGGTCCCAGGTTCTCTAGAGACTAATAGATATGACAATGCCCACCAGGGTTCTGACGGGAATCTACTGAATCAGATTGTACACTGAAAGGAGAAAATTGCCTTTCTGTTCACTAAGCAGCTAAAGAAGACACTGGAGAAGCCTCTTTCCTTACCCCACACTATTCTTTATTTCAATCTAGTGCCTCATAGCAGACTCAAAGTTAGTCTTTAGTGGTGTCAATTTATTTGAAAAGTTATGGTTTGAGTTTTCTTTTCCTATCAGTTATGTAAAAATGAGTTAGTGAAAGGACTTAGGAGATCATATTGGGAAATTTTGGAGGCATTGATTGTATTAAATCCTAAGAAAGTAAGATCAATATTTGTATGACTCATTGAGATGTTTTATTTTTAATTAATATTAATTGTAATTGACATTATGTATTATATTAGCTTCAGATGTACATATAGCAATTCAACATTATTTATATATTTTATAAAATGATCACCATGATGTTTAATAACCATCTATCACCATAGTCATTACAATGTTATTGACTCTATTTTCCATGATGCACAGCATATTACATTCTTATGACTTATTTCATAACTAGAAGTTTGTTCTTTTTAATCCCTTTTGCCTTTCTCAATCCTTCCCATCTTCAGTTATCAATCTGTTCTATGAGTTAGGGTTATTTTAAATTTTGTTTGTTCTTTTTGTTGTTTGTGATTTCACATATAAGTGAAATCATAAAGTATATTTCTCTGACCAACTCATTTCACTTAATACTCTCGAGGTCCATCCATGTTATAGCAAGATTTCATTCTATTTTGTGGTTGAACAATATTCCATTTTTATATAAATCACATCTTTATATATTCACCTATGAATTATAGTTAACATGACAATGAACTTAGGGATTCCTATATCTTTTTCAAATTATTATTTTGTTTTAAGATAAATATCCAGGAGTGGAATTGCTAAGTCGTAAAGTAGTTTATTTTTAATTTTTTGAGGAACCTTCATGCTGTTTTTCATAGTGGCTGCACTAATTTGCAATCCTACCAACAGTGCACCAACTTTCCACTTTCTTCACATTCTTGGCAACAATTTTTAATGATAATAGGCATTTTATGGTATGAAATGTGTTTTTTTTCAGGTTGTCTGCTCATTTTTTAAAATGGATTGTTTGTTTTTTTATATCTAGTTGTGTGAGTTCTTCATATATTTTGTAATATAAACTTTTACCAGATATATGACTTACAAACATCTTCCCCCATTCAGTAAGTGCCCTTTACACCTTATTGATTATTTTCTGTGATGTGCAAAAGTTTCCTAGTTTGGTGTAGTTCCACTTTTGCTTTTGCTTTTGTTTGCTTTGCCCAAGGAAATATATTCAAAAACAAATATTGCTAATAGCAGTGTCAAGAGTTGACTTCCTTTGTTTTCTTCTAGGAGTTGTATGGTTTCAGATCTTATATTTAAGTCATTCATCCATTTTGAAAAGAATGTGTGTTCTGCTGATTTGTGGTATATATATATATGAAGTCCATCTGTTCTAATGTGTTGCTAAGATCACTGTTTCCTTTGTTTCCTTGCTAATATTATGCCTGGATAATCTGTTCATTAATGTGAGTGGGGTTTTAAAATACCCTACTATTATTGTGTTACTGTCAGCCTCTCCCTTTATGCATGTTAATATTTGATTAATGTATTTATTTGCTTGGTTGAAATGTTTTAGATGTTAAGTATGATTCAAGACTCTTTAACAGGGTCCCTGTGAAGATTATTGGCATCTAAATGAATAGTTGTAAGGCAGGTATTAGAAGACATATATAAAATGGAAGTGATTTCTAAAATGCACAAATAGATACAAAATGTGAATATGTGTGTAAGTTAGCCAAAGTATAGGATGGTAAAAGACTATATTTCCTCAAGGAACATGGTTCTTAGCTTGCCTGATATATAATTATCACATGCTGATTTTGTTTATTTAATTGAATTAAATATTAAAACACCCAGATTCTTAGAATTAAAAGAAGCCTGAAAAGGCATGCCACCCAACAGCAACTAGTACCCATGATAGGTCTTTAAGCCTCTTTTAGCATAGGCCACCAGGGTCCCTTTGCCTAATGCCTGAACATCTGCACAGCTACCTCCACCCTTGTCCAACTCTTACAAACAAATATGATACTGATAGAGAGCTATTATTAATTATTTAAGTGATACTATAACCAAAATATTAATATTTAGAAATTTCTAATTATAAAAAGCATAAGAAAGAACAAAACAGAAAAAACAGAATTGACTATAGGAAGGTTCTCCTCTTGGCTAACTGATAGGTAATGATCTCATAACCCAAAATTAATATTTTGTGTTCTGTCTTAGGTTATATTATATATTATATATTTTGACATTTTCATTCAGGCAATTAGGAAGAAAAGGAGTTATAGTATATGGTAACAATTAATGAAAAATTGGAAGAAAACCTAATATTACTAAAGTTTCATGATTCAATTACAAATTAAACTTTATTTTAAATTTTACAAATTGGTATTTTGGTTTATCATTGTATTTTCTACACACACTCATAGACACTTTAATTTTGCAGTTGTGCTCAAGGATTTCTTTGTGGATTCAAATGATTGGCCCAATTATCCCACTTCTAGGAATATATCCTAGAAATCCCCAAACACGATTTTAAAAAACATATGCACCCCATGTTCGTGGCAGCAGTATTTACAATAGCAAATTTCTAGAGACAGTCCAAGTGCCCATCTGTAGATGAGTGGATAAAAATGCTGTGATACATTTACACAATGGAATGCTATGTGACCATAAAAAAAAAGGAAATCTTACCTTTTGCAACAGAATGGATGAACCTGGAGATTATTAAGCTGAGTGAAATAAGCTAGTCAGAGAAAGACAAATAACATATGATTTCAACTATATGTGAAATCTAATGAACAAAATAAGCTGACAAAATAGAGACAGAGGTTTGGATACATGGAACAGACTGACAGCTGTCTGAACAAAGAGGGTAGAAGGGACTGGATGAAAGAAGGTGAAGGGTTTAGGCAGAGAACATATATGCATAGTCCACAGACACAGACAAACAATAGGGTACTTCCTAAAATTTAAATGATAAAAGTATTAAATATGGAATCCTTATATTTAATTAAATTTTACAATTTAATTGAAGAGTAATGATCAATTAAAATACAATCTAATTATATTTTTACATTTTATAGGTTGTGTTTTTTTAATTCTAATTTCTAATATTTATTTTTCAAGGAAGCTTACAAGTTCACTATCAGCTGAACAAGGAAGAAACCCATGTGTTCACTATTGAGGTAGAAAACTTTGCCAATAGAAGGATGCACCACTTGAAGATTAACCGAGAAGGAAGAGAGCTTACCATTCAGGTATTTTATTTTCCTCTTTTTATCCAACCAAATATGTCTTGGATGCTCAGTAACACTTTTCTGAGCTTCTGCCCCAAGCCAAGTCTTGGAGATAAATATGAACCACATTTGGACCCAGCCTTTGAGAAGATTGAGTAGTGGTTCTGAAAGTGTGCTACTCATTTCCACAAGCATCAGCATCAACTGGGACCTTGTTAGAAATGCAAATTCTTGGGTCCCACAACCTATCTACTTAATCAGAAACTTCTTTGTAAGGTAGCCCACAGTTGATTCTGATGCTTCCTTAAGTTTATAACTCCTAGACTGCAGTATGATGGGAAGATATATGGGTGAAGTGCTAGGACAGAAGCATGCACAAGTGAAGGGGAAGCATGGAAGAGAGCACTTTTTGATTCTTGAAGATGGAAAAGAGAGAGCTGAGTGCTCAGGCAGGGGCTGTATGTGAGCATTGGCAGAGCTGTCTAGAAAACTATACATAGTATGTGGCAGACTCTCCATAAAATTCCAGTGTAAAATTCTTTTTTTCTATTTATTTACATATTTATTATTTTAATACATTTTATTTATTTTGCTATTACAGTTGTCCAAATTTTCCCCCCTATCCCTCCATCCACATGGTACCCCCATTCCCTCCAGCAATGTCCCCTTAGTTCATGTCCATGGGTCATTCACGTAAGTTCTTTGGCTTCTCCTTTCCTTTATTCTTCTTAGCGTCACCCTGTCTAGTCTATAACCACCAATGTGTACTTTTTTCCCCCTTTCACATCTAGACAATTCACCATTTAATTACTGCCTTCTGTCAGCATCTCAAAACATATTAATACTAAGTTTTCTTTTTGTTATTTCAAAATGCCTACATTAATTCATTTGTTTAAAGAATTACTCTTTTTAAGTAATGTGAGTTACAATGTTACCAAACAAATGCAAAAATACATTTATAAACATACACTATTTTTACACATATTTAAAGTACATACTAGACTTTGAAGAGTTATTACAAAAAATTTTAAATGTGCCAATAGCTTACATACTTATTACATGTTAAATGATTGTATTTTAGATATATTGTAGCAAGATTAAACAGTTTTTCTTCTTTAATACTGATTTTATTCTGGAATGCTATTTTTGTGAAATATATCACAGAAATGGTGTATTGCAGAACTCACTTTTGTGAAAGTTGTCCTAGAGACAGTGCCAAACCCATAGTAAAAAAGGAATTTGATTTTTGAGTCAGATTCTCCCCGCTCCAATAATATAACTCAACTTTATTTTAAGCCACTGGAACTACAACTTATTCTTTTTGGCATTTTCCATCTTAAATAGTAGATTTATTTATTTATTTATTTAGGCTGTGCATAGGTCTTACTTCTTTCAATACCCTCCACTTTTCCTTTGCATGTGTTTTACAAGTTGAAGCCTTCAGAAATAATGACACTTGCAGTGCTCAGCCGGTTCCAGAGTAGAAATTATTATGTCTACTACATTGAAGTAAAAAAAAAAAAATCCCTAGGATTTAAATAATTTTGTATAATGGTATTCTAGCTACTCTTTGAAATTGTGGTTGACTTCCTATGTGGTCCTAAACTAACCCCTGAACTATTTAAGAGTCTGTTGAGGTAGAGGTTAGGTATGTTCACATTTCGATAATTAAGTTTACTATAGCATTATTTCCTTTTCCCAAGTATCCCCAGTTTGGGGGCCTTCATAACTGGAAATGTGTATTTTCACAATCTATTTGAAAGAAATCTCATCTAATTTACATGCTAATATGAGAATATATATTGTCTATGTACACAAATCATAGTGTTTAGTAGTTTGCAATTTCCAACCAAATTGGTCTTCATTCTCAGAATCTTTTCTAACCTAAAGATTGACCGATTCCATAACACACCCATGACCACTTGGCTGCTCTTTAAAACATAAATTTCTAACAAAATCTATATATTACACACCCACAAATAAGCACATATTTTGTAACAGTGAATAAGAAAGATAGCATGTCTCCTATGTAATATACATCCACATTTTCTTATTTTTTCTTCTTTCTTAACTGCATTTGATTTTTCTGAGTTATCAGAACATGATTTTCCCATATTGTGAAATGATTCCAATCTAAGAAAACTTAACCTGCAATAATGCAAATACAATATACAAAATTATACCTTATTTAGTAATATCTATTTATAACAAGATCATTCTAAAGCATTCATAAGTTAAAGTTGGTTCTTATCTAACTTTGATTGGTACATTTAATGCATTTACCTTTAAGATTATTATTGATAGGTACTTATTCATTATCTATTTTTTCCTTTGTACCTGTGTTCCTATCTGTCTGTTTCTGCATCTTCTTAAAGCAGACCTGTTAGCATCTCTTGCAATGCTGGTTTGGTGGAGATGTATTCTTTTAGACTTCTTTTGTCTGGGAAACTCCTTATTTCACTTTCCATTTTGAATGACAGCTTTGCTGGGTAAAGTATTCTTGGTTGCAGGCCTTTGTTTTTCATTGCTTGAAATATTTTTTGCCATTCCCTTCTAGCTTGTGTTACTGTTGAGAAATCAGCTGACAACCTTATGGGAGCCCCCTTGTATGTTAGTAGCTGTTTCTCTCTTGCTGCTTTTAGGATTCTCTCCTTGTCTTTGAAATTTGCCATTTTCATTATGATGTGTCTTGGAGTGGGCCTGTTTGGGTTCATTTTCCGGGACCCTCTGTGCTGAACTTGCATGCCTTTTTTTTTCTCCTCAGGTTAGGGAAATTTTCTGTCATTACTGTTTCAAACAGGGTTTCCATCCCTTGCTGCTCCTCTTCTCCTTCTGGTATCCCTTTGATATGGACATTATTACATTTCATGTTGTCCTGCAGCTCTCTTAAAACCTCTTCATTCATTTTTAGTCTTTTTTTATTTTGTTGCATTGCCTGGGAATTTTTTTCTTCATTGACCTCCAGCTTGATAATCCGATCCTCTGCTTTCTCTCGCCTGCTTTTGATTGCATTCTCCATTTCCTCCTGGTTCTTATTGATGGTTTCTATGTCCTTTTTAATGCTGGTGTAGTTCTCAGTAAGTTCCTTGTAGCTTACCTGGAGTTCTTTGTAGTTTTCTTTGAGCTCGATGAGCTCATTAAGCTTCTCTATCATCATTATTTTGAATTTCCTGTCTGATAGGGTGCTTGCCTCTATTTCATTTTGCGCTCTTCCTGGGGATTTCTCCTTTCCATTTGCTGAGGGTTTCTTTGTCCCCCCCATTTTAGGTGGCTCTTGTTTGTTTCTGCTTCTTAGATTGGTCTGCTTTGATTTACTGTCTTAGTGGTGTGACCTTCTGTGGTGCAGAGGTGCACTTTGTTTACTTCCTGGATCTGTGCATGAACGTATTATCTGCTCCTCTGTTGCACACCCAGTCCAGTGTAAAATTCTTGGTATAGAAAGCAGGCTGCAGATGATGGCAGATTACAACAGAGAATTGACAGAGTCCACATTCCATTTTTTAAAATCATGATCTGAAATTAGCCCTTATATCTGCCCAGCAATCACCTCTTACCTTTTTAATCTACTCACTTATTTGATCCCCTAGATGAGAATATAATTTTAAGCCTCTTCACTTCTCCTTATACTACCAATAATCTCAACTGCATATTTATTCTTAGTAGATAACTTTTTCCATTTTTTTGCCTTTTTTATGGCTCTGCTCTTCTTTTATAGTTGTCCCAATCTTTCCTGTTTCTCTCCCATGCCCCACCCACCTAACCCAACTCCCACAGTCAATCCCTTCTTTGTTGTCCATGTGCCTGGGTCATTCGTACTTGTTCCTTGACTAGACCCTTCACCTTCTTTCTCCCCTTAGACACCCCCCTCCACCTTTGGTCACTAACCATGAGTCTGGTTCTGTTTTACTCATGTGTTTGTTTTGTTCATTAGGTTCCTTTTACACATGAGATCATGTGGTATCTGTCTTTTGCCACCTGACTTATTTCACTTAGCATAATGCTTTACAGTTCCATTCATACTGTCACAACAACAACAACAAAAAGTAGGAATTTCTTCTTTCTTTCTGACACATAGTATGTGTAAATGTACAAATTTTTTATCCACTCATCATGTGAAAAATGTTAGCATTCAGAAGAGAATATTTACATACCTCAACACCACATTTATCCAACTACCTACACATGTCTGCTCTCTCTTTCTCTCTCTCTTCATATATATATATATATATACTATTATATATATTATATATAATATAATTAATATACTATATATTAATATTATAATTAATATTAATTAATATTATAATTAATGTATATATTACATATATATTATATAATATATATTATATATTATAGATATAATATATATGATATATATAATATAATTATATAATATATATAATATATAATATTATAATATTATATATATAATATATACATATATAAAGAGTTAATGGCCTTAGCTAAAGCCTTACCCACCACTGACCCACCATTTGCAGTCCAGACCTCATATACTATTAAAAAAACATTACTTCAGCATTATCTCATTCCTGTTCTTTCCATCAGTTTCAGCTCTAGTGGATGGCTTCCCAAAACATAAAACATGCAAATATTATATGAAAAACAAACAACAACAAAAGACTTAAAAAAACTTCTTCTGGGATGAGGAAGGAAAACTTTTATCCTCTTATCTGTCCCATTTATATACTATCCCATTTTTCTTTCTTTGTTTATTACTCAAATCCATAGAGATGTCAATTATATACTTAGTCCTTGAATTTTCTCTTCTTTTTACTTACATCTACCCAATAGTTTTTCTCCCTGTGCTACAGAAAAATAGTATTTCTCATAACACCAATGGCCTTATCTTATAAATTCTGATGGTCCTTTTCTTACTTGCATTTTCATGTGATTGGACACAGAAATTACCATCTGCTCTTGGGACACATTTCATCAGGCTTGCCAAACATTGCCTTCATTTGCTGTTTCTTCTATGCATATAATTTCTTTGATGGTCCCCTTTAACATCCTAACTCTAACCATTGGAACCTCCCAGGACTCCATCTTCAAAGTGTTCTCTTTTTTTTTATCTGTACTCATTCAATGTCTAATTTCACTCACTCATTCTCACATCTCTAAATGTAATACATATGCTGATGAGTTTATTCCAGATTTATCTCTAATACCAAATTCCCTGAATTCCAAACCTATATATCCAGTTGCCCACTTGACATATTTATGTAGATATCTATTAGACATCTTCATTGTAACCTTTGAAAACACTTAAGTTGCTGAGCCTTGACTTATGTGGTTCAGTGGGTTGAACATTTCCCTGCAATCCCAAAGGCCACTGGTTTGATTTCAGGTCAGGGCATATGCCTGAGCTGCAGGCCAGTTCCCCTGGTTGGGGACATGCAAGAGGCAGCCAATCATGTTTCCCTCACACATCAATGTTTTTCTCCATCTCTTTCCCCCTCCCTTCCCCTCTGTCTAAAAAATAATTGATAAAATCTTTTTTAAAAACTGTGTTGCTGAGAGCCTCCCTCCAAATATCCCCAACCTTTCACAATCTTCTCTATCTCAGTTAATGGCAACTCCAGTTATGCAGTTGCTCAGTATTAAAAACTGTGGTTTCATCTCTGATGCCCCTCGTTTTCTCATCTAAAACATCCTGTTGTTAAAGAGCTTCTGCTCTGCTCCAGGCTACCCTCATCATGTCCTAGGTTGTTACAGGTTACAGTTGTGTTTTATTTGAAGAACCCCTGCTTCTCTTTTTCTTCTCTGAACCTATTCTCAACCTAGCCCCTGGAGTGATTCTGATAAAAGGTTGGCCAGATTGTGGCATTCTTCTCTTCAAAGTCCAAGACCTTCCAGTGTCCTGAGATGCCCATGACCCAGCATCCTCAATACTTTTTCACTGATATTTCTCTGATCCCATCTGATATTATTCCCTCTGTAATTCAATGCTTCCCACTCTGGCCTTTTTTTTTTTTTCCAGCCAGAGTTCATAAAAAATGTTTTTGTTTTTTAAAGTCATGGGTATGTGGATATGGGCTATAAGAGAGGTCTAGATTGACTGTTGATTTTCCTAAGTTAGTGGAAGTTCAGGATTAATTGGTAAATATATAATATAAATAGCATACCTACATGACTATAATTTAATGTGCTTACCTCTAGCATTTATTCTTCAAATAAGAGGAAATAAATCTCAAGAGAACATTTGAGTGGAGGCCAGATTGAATGTGGAAAGGAGTGAGAATGATGAATTCTTGTTTGAATATGTTTTGAATGAGGTCCTGAAGAGACATCTGGGATGCATTCTGGTGCACATTTGTATATATGATTCCTTTTTTCTCCTCTTTATATTTTCTATGTTATTTTCCATAGGGCAGTGAGAGAATGATAAAAAGCATTTCCTTTTCTTTTCCCTCTAAAGAACTTCCACCAATCAATTAATAGGCAATGATGAGCACACTGGGTTTGAGGACATGCTATTTTCAAAACACTGCAAGGAGCAGAAACAACTGGAAGCAGAGACAATTTTCCTCTTTTAATTTCAAATCACTTTATTAACTAAGTAACACAACACACTTGCCTTCTTTACATTCCCTCCCCTGCCCTCTCAATCTCTTCTCCTTCCTTTCCACTTAGAACAAGCTGCTCAGTAAAAGCAGAAAAGGGCAATCTACTCTGCTCCTACATCCCACTGTGGAGCAGGGTCTCAGGCTGTACCCAGAACCTGTTAGAGAGAAAGGGCAGGCAATCATCATCTTACTCAACCACCAAAGGCCTCTAGTACCTAACAACAGATTCTCTCCTACTCCCAGATATGAATTTGCTCTTCTTTCTCCTCTCTTTTATTTCTGATGACAGGAAGGAGACCTTGGGTCTTGGGCTGCAGACAGAAAGTAAGAACTCCTGGTTATGATTTAAGAGTTAGAGGACCCTGGCTGGTGGCACAGTGGATAATACACTAGCCTGTGAACCCAAAGATTGCTGGTTCTATTCCCCAGCCAGGGCAACATAACCAGGTTGCAAGCCAGGTCTCCAGCCAGCTTTGTAGCTGGAGGCAGGTAAAAGGCAACCATACATTGATGTCTCTCTCCCTCTCTGCCTCTTTCCATTCCCCTCTCTCTCTAAAAATAATAAAAATCTTTAAAAAAAATAAAAAGAGTTATAATGGGGTTAGTGTTTTTTAAGATACAGGTGTCCACAAAAATCCCTTAGTGGTGAACATAAACTTCAATGCCCCTATTTAAAATGCATTTATGACATTACACAGATTAATCCAGTTTTCACAATTCCAACACAAAAACTGTAAAGAAGGCGGTATCAGGCATTTTTGAAGCCAAGTAGTTAATGACGTCCTTTGAAAGATGAAAATCTTGAGGTAAAAAAAGGCATCCCCAGAGTGAGACAGACCTGTATGTAAATCCATGTTCCAGCATTTACACTATGTGATTTTATATTGGTTATTCACTTTTCTGAGCTTTAGTATACTTGTCTATAAATATCATAAGAAAAAACATACAACATTTAAGGAACCAAGCATGAGCCTGGGACTTGGGGCTTACTCAAAAAAATGTTCTTTCATTTTTCTCCCTTCTCATCTCAGTTGATGACTTGATCCTAAATTGTGAGATCAATCATGCTTCTGGGCCAGATAATAGACTTTATAGAAATCCAAAAAGCCTAAAGGACAATGGTTCTTCACTTTAAAAAAAATTTTATTTTTATTGCATTTTTCCATTACCATTCATCCCCCTTATGCCCTTTTCCATCTCCATCCACCCCCACTTCCCCCACCAATCACTATATTGTTGTCTATATCCATGAGTTCTTTCTTTCTCTTTTTTTTTTTTTTTTTTTTTTGCTCAGTCCTCCTGTAAGGTCAGCCTTGCTCAGAGAAATCACACCTAGGGACTACTACGGAATTGAATCAAGAGTTTATTGGGGGAAGGAAAAAGGGAACAGGGCAAGTAGAGAGCAGCAAGGGAAGAGACTTTGGAAAAGCCATCTTCAACCTGACATCACAGTGTTAGAGCTTTTATATGGACATTCTCTCACACACCTGGATAAAGAAGAGTTAGTTTCTTTACCCAAGTTCCATTAGCAAGGAAGTATTAAGAGGGCCTATCAGATGGATCCAGTCCTTCATTAGCATCACCCCAGGGATTTCTGGACAAGATAACTTCATTAAGTCATCCCTAAGAGTTCCCTGCCCAGTTCCATTATCATACCCCTGCCAGGTTAGATATGTAAATATTGACTGGTGGAGTTTTAACTAAAGTACAATTACAATTAAGTGCACAGGTATATACTGTCTCCAGGTTGTCTGCCCCTGTATCCTAACACCCCTCACTCCTTAATGACACATCCCCACCCCAGAGCTGTCAGCCTTCTCTCTATTTTTACCACCTCACCAATTGTAACTAAGAATTAAAAAGAGAACTAAATCATAATGTAAAAACAAGAAAGTCTAACACAATAATGCACTTCCCACCAAATATGTTAATTATGCCCTAGCCCATGCAGAAGTCCTAACAATAAATACTTGTTAGGGTTACTTGTGGTAACCCCCTTTTTATTGCTTTTTCCTTATGCATTTGCTAAGTTTTTCAAATTGGTAACTCAGTACCTGAACCAGTACTAGAATTTAGGAGCACTCATTCCATGTGAGGGCTCATCATCTACCAACTATCCATAGTCTACCAAAAGCCTCAAATCTCCTTTGAGTCAACCTACCTTTCTCTCCAGATTTCTACAAGTACTCATTAAAAAAACATACTTTTAATTGCCACTTACCTCTCTCTCCTTCATTGGTCATCTGGTTAAAGTACTAAAGACCAAGTAAGTTCCCACAAAGCAGAACAGTAGGAAGGGAGTGACTCATGAACTTGAACAATTAGCTCTTTCCTGTGTAATATTTGAGCATGAGCCTGCCAATGTTCAGGGAAGTTTCCAAAGGCAGCTGACCCTGTGGAGCCTAGGGAAGAGGTGAGAGTAGGATCCAGGAGAATCTCAGCTCAACCTTCATTTCTCAGAATTCTTCTACTGCTTTTCACTCAGTAGGAAATCCCCACTCACTTTAGTCTCCATATATCAAATACAAAGTCCTGGGGAGGCCCCTTCCCCCATGCTCAAATGGACAGTTACAGAAAATAGACAGGCAGGTGAGAGCATGGGAAGGAACCTCCTTCAGGGCAATCTGAATCTGTGAGCATTAAATAGGCTGGGAACCGGGGCCTCCAGGGCATCCTGGTGCTGTGACAGACTGTCTTCATAGCTCACAAGATAGAAAGGGAATCAATACAGAATGTTTCTTTAATCACTCAGCAAACCTGTGTTAGATTATTTTGCCAGTTTTGTAGTAGGTTCTTTAGAAACATATTGTTCATTGATAAGATATCCATATTCTCAATGAGCCAATAGTTTAGTTGAGAGAGTGAGAGGAGTGAATCATGATGCAGCGTATTGCAAGGTTAGAGTAGAAAAAGGCACCATGAAATAAGAGAGCCAGTTAACCTAAGCAAGGTATCAAGAAAAGATTCCCCAGTAGACCCTGGGAGCGCTTAGAATAGTGTCTGACACATAGTAGAGTATCCAAACAAATTAATTTTGTAAAAATTCAGAAATAAAAACACACAGTGACTGCTTAAAAGTTGCTCAGATGTCTAGACAGGTATGGATAGTAAAGCAAAAAGCATAGTGCATGTGAGTAGAACACATGACAATGGGACACTACTTTGCAATATTGTAATATACAATATGTAATATGTAATATACAAAGGTGTTTATTTCTGGATGGTATCTGTTTCCCAGACTGTGATACAAGGATGATACTATTTATTTTATAATATTCTACAGAAAAATCAATTTTTTTAAATATTTTTATTTTTAGAGAGAGAAGGAGAAGAGAGGGAGAGAAACATCAGTGTGTGGTTGCCTCTCATGGGCTCCCAACTGGGGACCTGGCCCACAATCCAGGCATGTGCCCTGACTGGGAATTGAACATGTGACCCTTTGGTTCACAGGCTGGTGCTCAATCCAGGCTGGTGCTCAATCAACTGAGCCACACTAGCCAGATCAGAAGAAGAGATTTTTAAAGATACATTAGTACACTGTCTCATATACAAGTGTTCAATAAATAAAAAATATTACTACAGACAGATTTCATAAATGGAAGGGTAATAAAGCACATAATCACATACCACAAGTTACAGCCAGTGACTCCTTCTCACAGCAGAAACTACTGCACAACAAAGAAGTGCAGAAGGAAAGTTGTGGCCAGGGGTATCTGGGGGAAACGGTTGATAGTCCTGGTCAGCCACCTCCCAAGAGGAGCCAGAATCAGGCACTGAGGTCTTAAGTTCCTCTTCTTACATTTCCAGAAATAATATCATATAAATATTCAGAGTAGAGTCTGGAAAAAACTGGTAGAATTGACTAGCCTGAATAAAAGTGAAATGAATGGGGTGGGGAGGCTGCTTGGAAAGAGGAGAAGGAGAGGAATAAAAGTGACAGAACTGGACTTGACAGTGGGTGAGCCAAGAAGGGTTCCCTAAAAATGATGCCAGCAATAAAGTTCTAGAGAATTTGTGTCTTTTGCTACCCCTGCAAGATGGGGCTCATGTTGGCTGTAATGTCTAGCTAGCCTCCCCTGCTGAGGGTCAAACTTTTGTCAAACTGAGGTATTTGCTGAAGAAAATCCTCTAGTGTCCGTACTTGAAGAGACAAGGTCAGAACTAATGGAGCAATGGGAACAGTGATGACTCTTTAAGGACAAAATGGGAAGGGGGCAGAAATGGGGAATGAGTACCTGCTTTCCATTTTATGTGTAGTATGGGAGAATTAGTGAGGCATTCCTCATTTCTCCTGGGGGAAAGCCACAGAGAGGAGTCCACCCTGTGTGTTCTGCAGCTTTTATCAGAGGAAGTGTCTTAGGTGCTTTGCATGCAGACTTTGCTGATACATCTTCTTTCTGTTTCCCTGCAGACGGACAAGCAGCTCCAGCTCATTTATAACTTCTCCCCAGAAGTGGAGTTCAGGGCTGTAAGATCACTCACCTTGGGCAAAGTCACAGGTTTGTACTCTAGTTCACACCTTTCTGGTGGGCTGTGTTAAAGGAATAAATACATATTTTTCATTAGGGTATTAAGTGTTTCAAATCTGGAGCTTCTTGTTCCCATAATATCCAATATCTAGAACCAAGGTTTCTGGTATGGGAGAAGTTAAGATATGTGTGCTGAGTTTAGGAATAGGCATTTATATTATAGAAGCTTGAATAAGGTAAATTAACTCCATTTTGAGTTAATAAATTAATTTAAAAGGCTTACATAATGTTTTACTTAAATTTACTTCGTTTTAACCTAAAGACATGAAGGATTTGAAAATCCCCATTATTGGATTACTAAAACTTTTTATTCCTTTACTAATTCATTAACAATTGAAAGAGAATTGAAATCTCCCAGTAAAATAGTGGATTTTCTTTTCTTTCTTTCTTTTTATTTCTACTGGAAATTTTATAAACTTTCATTTTATATTTGATGAAGGTATTTACTAAGTGCAGGGAAGATTGAAGATTTCTTGATGAATTCAATAATTTTTATTACTTGTGTAATTTTTTAAACTTTAATTTTTCTTTATATGAAATCTACTTGGTCTGTTATTAATACAGCAAATTCAGTTTCACTTTCATTAGCATTTACCTGTTCTACTTTTTGCCATATATTTTCTTTCAATATTTATTTTTTAAGTCTTATGAAAGTGCAGAGCTGAATTTTGCAAGTTATCCAATCTAACCATTTGTTTTATAAACTGGTAAAATAACTCCCTTCATATGTTTGGGTCACTTATTAAGGTTGCATTTATTTCTGCCTCCTTATATTCTATTTGTTCAACTTTTCCTGTGATTCTACCTTGTTATTTATTACTGTCTCAATCATAGCACATTGCAAAAACAATAACTGGGGTCGTTTTAAGTATGGATGAATTTAACACAGTAAATCAGTTGCCTACAAAATTGTGACATCTCTTACAGTATGGATTCTTGGGAATGACTCCCCAAGGAGTTTGGAACTGGTTAATGGGGGTCTGTCATCTCTGAGGATATCACTGAGGCTAGCTTGAAGTCCAGAGGCCACTGTGACCCCAGTACTGCACATCAATTCCTCAAAGGAGAAAAGTTGTCTGAAATTTGGGACAGAGGACACTTCCATCTTATTGTACCATGACTTTGTTGGCCAGTACAAACAGCTGAAAAACAGGACAATGACTCTGGTCCCACTGCAGCATATTCATAAATTAGATAATCTGATTTTCAGAATATAATGTTCATCCAAAAATACTAGCTGTATACCAAGGTGGGCATCAGCCAATACCAGACCTGGGATCATCCACTTAAAGGTACAGGGCACCTCAAGACCAGCTGTCACTTGTTTTCTGCCAGTAAGGTATAGCTGCTGAAAGAGCCTCCTTATGGTACATGAATTGGTTGGGGTGGAGTGAAGGAGAAAGCGGTGTTCACCAGGTAAATATAGATTTAAATTTGGCACCCACCTACAAGCTGTGCAGGACGAGAGTTCAACACAGAAAAAATGGTAGTTGTCTCTTCATTCCTTGTCCTGAAGCCACACATCTCAGTTTTCCCTCCATGGGTCTTGGGTGCCTTTCTCATTGCTGCCCCTTCACTACAGATTAGGATTAGTGCCTGTGAGTGAGTGACTCTGTGCATGGGGCCTTTAAGAGGACTCTGGTTTTCTAGCAGTCTTTCATGTCACCCAGATGAATGGAATCACCATTGATTTTCACAGCCAAATGCTTTGTGGCTCTTCCTTCTGGCACTGTTAATCTGGTTGGGATAACCAGTGTGGAGAATCAGCCCCTCACTCAGGGGTATTATTTGCGGCAGAGATATCCCTCCATATTCTCAACTGCCACATATGTATGGGACCAGCCCATCTCTATGAGTCTTGACTTGGCTTCTTCATGTCCTTAGCTATATGACTTCTGTTCAGCTAGTTTTCAGTTGATTCTCCAAGTTGATTGTTCTGTAATTTAGTAATCATTGTTAAGTGTCATGGCAAGAGAGAGAACAGCTTTTACCACTGTGCCATTTTGACTGAGCTTTCTATTTATCACATTTCTTTTTCTTCTAATAGTAAATCCTTTTGTTTTTTTTGTTTTTTTTTTTTTTTGTCAGACATTCATTATCTAAAATTTATGTTTATTTTACCTTTATTTTTGGAAGATAATTTTGCTAGACTTATGATTAAATATTGAGAGATAGTTTCCTTAAGAATTAGGAGGACAGTCCAGTATGTAATAGCATAAGCTCACACTGGCACGTAAGAACCTGTGATAAGTATATCTGCCCCGTTCTGCATTCAGTAATGCCACTATGGTAGCTTGAAAGTGTCCATACTAGGAATGGTTACTAATGTTAATGAGGAATGCTACAAGGCAGGGCTCACAGATGCTGGAGGGACAATTTGAATCCTCTCCAGCACATCACTGTTCTCTTCTTTTTCTGCTGCAGCTACTGAAAAGCTGGCTGTCAGTCTTTCCTGCATCTGAAAGTTCTCTGACCACCCTACCCTTAACATGCACATGCTACTTTTAAAATAACCTCTCTTAATTTGGTGTTTTACAGTTTTGTTACCATGCATCTGGTTGTAGACTTACTTTGTTCAATGTCTGATATGATCATTTTATGTTTTATTTATTATTCTGTATCTATGTATCCAGTTCATATGTATTTTATATTTATCTATTCATTTGTTCTAAAATTTTCCCATATATCAAATAATAATTATTTTTATTCAATTGTTTTAGACCTACACTAAATACATTTTAGACCTTTTAATTTGATCCTCATGTCTTACAATATAGTTTTGTAGTCAGTTATATTCTTTGTCTCACTATCTTACATTCTGGAAAATTTATTGGGTTTTGGCTCTAAATTTACTAATTGTCTCTTTTTATCTAATATCTCATTAAATCTATTCAATAAGTAATTTTTATTAATTTTTCAAACATTTTTATTTTTCAACATGATTGTTAATAAGATAGTCTGTTTTTAGTATTTTTGTCTTGAAATTAATAGAGAACATTTTGTCTCTGATAATCCCAATATCAGAAATCTATAGGGATCTAAATATACTTTGTTTTCTAACATTTGTCCTGTGGTAACTTGTTCTTTTATGCTGTGTGTGTGTGTGTGTGTGTGTGTGTGTGTGTATGTACATGCCCACACTCTCATAGTTATTTGAAATTAATTTGAGGAAACTTGGTGATCAGAAATCGGGAATCTTTCTTCCAGGAAAGATTTGTGTTTACTTCTGCTAGGTGCAAAGAGGTACTACCAATTCAGAATTATTTGACTTTCCCATTTTGGACTTTTTCTGTACAGATATTGAGTATGACTTTGAGATCTAGACCTGTATGAAATCATGCCCCTGGTTGAAGTCTTAGTAAGCATATTATTATTTTTAATATCAATAACATGTCATTTTTATTATTTTTGTCATTTTTCCAATTCAGAATCAAATGAGGTTAGACAAGTTTTATGCTCACTCCTTTGTTATTGTGTTATCACTTTTTAACCTTCTTTTCATTAAAGCTAAAAATGAGAGTCTTAGCTTCAACATCATCAGTTAGCAAGAGCTCAAAGCTTTAATTCCTCTTCTTTTTTAAGATGGTTCGGGTATTTTCCCTTGATAAAATTATAATAGCTCAGTGCCTAGGTTTCATCCTCCCTCTCCCTAAAATCTCCCCCAAAACTTAGGATTCCTCTTCACTTTCAGAAGCTTACAAGACCTTAAAATATTGTTGGGTTTAATGAAGATGAAGCAGAATTACTTCTTAGAGTATATAGTCTATTGTATGTCTTCTGCTACTTAAGTACCATACTTTATCTTGGGAGGAGAACGATTTAGGTCTATATGATCACAACACCAGGCTTTTCTCATGGAACATACCTTCTTTTTGCAATGAAATCTCTAAAAACATCTTCCTGTTCAAAAATTTTCCTCCATTAATCTTACCATTGTGTATGACTTTCCTGTGGCCTTTCTGTCTTATGAATTAAACCCATAATACATGAGACAAAAAGGATGAAAATTTAAAACACAGTACTAAATTATGAGGGAAATTTTGTCATTTTGTTTTAAATTATTTGTGAAGGAAGATAGGGAGAATATGATTAAGGTTGAAGAAAATACCCAATAAAATGGCTCTTTTGTTTGAAGGGTAGGAGGCAACTACTTGCCAGCTTTTCCTCCCATCTAGACTGCTGTGAGACAATATGGGAGGGTCTGGAGTCACAGCCAACCTCAGCACCTCTGATCTATGCAAGGTCTCTAGCTAGAGATGAGAAAAGGTGACATGAGCATCAGCTTTATTATTGTATTACATTATATTGTTGTTGTATTACATTTATCCCATTTTTCCTACACTATTCTCCTCTGCCCCACCCTCTCCATCCCCTCTCCCACAGTCAACCCCACATGCTGTCCATGTCCATGGGTCATTTATACTAATTCCTTAACTAAACTGTTCCCCTTCTTTGCCTCTTTCTCCTCCTTTCCCTCCCTTCTGCACATTGAAAGTCTGTTCCTTGTTTCTATGCCTCTGGTTCTATTTTGCTTGTTTGTTTGTTTGCTTTATTCATTAGTCTTTTGTATTAGCTGAGATCATATGGTATTTGTATTCCACTGACTGGCTTATTTCCCTAAGCATAACACTTTCCAGTTCCATCCATGTTTTTGCAAAGGGTAGGAGGTCCTTCTTTCTTTCTGCTGTGTGGTATTCCATTGTGTAAATGTGCCAAAGTTTTTTGATCCATTCACTCACTGATGGGCACTTAGGCTGTTTCCAGAACTTGGCTATTGTAAATAGTGCTGCTAGGAACATATGGATACAAAGGTTCTTATGAATTGGTGTTCCAGGGTTCTTCGGGTATAATCTTAATAGTGGAATTACTGGATCAAAAAACTGTTCCATTATTAGTTGATTAAGGAAACTCCATACTGTTTTCCATAGTGGCTGCACCAGTCTGCATTCCCACAAACAGTGCCCCAGGGTTCCCTTTTCTCCACATCCTTGCCAGCACTTGTTGTTTGTTGATTTGTTGATGATTGCCATTCTGACAGGTGTGAGGTGGTATCTTATTGTGGATTTAATTTGCATCTCTCTGATGGCTAGAGATGTTGAACATTCTTTCATATGCCTTTGGAACCTTTGTATGTCTTCCTCATAGAGTTGTCTTATCAGGTCCTTTGCTCATTTTTTAATTGGGCTGTTTGTCTCCCTGATGTTGAGTCACCTAAGTTCTTTGTATATTTTGGATATAAAACTCTTGTCTGTAGTATCATTGGCAAATATGTTTTCCCATACAGTTGGTTCCCTTTTAATTTTGCTGGTGTTTTCTTTAGCTGAACAGAAACTTTTCAATTTGATATAGCCCCATTTGCTATTTGTTCTTTGATTTCCTTTGCCCTTGGAGAAGGATCAGTAAACATAATTCTGCATAGGATATCTAAAATTTTACTGGCTATATTTTCCTCCAGGACCTTTATGGTGGCACTGCTTATGTTTAAGTCCTTTATCGATCTTGAGTTTATTCTGGTGTATGGTGTAAGTTGGTGGTCTAGTTTTATTGTTTTGCATGTTGCTGTCCAGTTCTGCCAACACCATTTGTTGAAGAGACTGTTTTTACTCCATTTTATATTCCTTCCCCCTTTGTTGACTATTCATTGATCATAAAGTCCTGAGTTAATTTCTGGGCTCTCTATTCTGTTCCATTGATCTATATGTCTATTCTTATGCCAGTACCAGACTATTTTGATTACAGTAGCCTTGTAATACAGTTTGATGCCCAGTATTGTGATCCTCCTACCTTGTTTTTCTTTCTCAAGATTGTTGTGGCTATTCTTGGGCATTTTTGGCTCCATGTAAATTTTTGAATCATTTTTTCTATTTCTGCGAAGTATGTCATTGGTATTTTACTTGGGATTGCATTGAATCTATACATTGCTTTGAGTAGTATGGACATTTTAATGATGTTAATTCTTCCCATCCGTGACATGGTATATGCATTTATTTGTTTGTATCTTCCTTAATTGCTTTCTTCAATGTTTTGTAGTTTTCTGAGTACAGATCTTTTATCATCTTAAGTTTATTCCTAAGTACTTTATTTTTCTGTTTGCTATGGTAAATGGGATTTGTTTTCTAGCTTCTACCTCTGATATTTCATTATTGGTATACAAAAATGCTTTTGATTACTGGATATTGACTTTATATTCAGCTATTTTGCTAAATAGGTTGAGAAGGTTTTTGATGGAATCTATTTGGGTTTTGTATGTTCACTATTACATCATCTGCAAATAATGACAGTTTGACTTCCTCCTTTCCAATTTGGATACCTTTGATTTCTTTTTCTTCTCTTATAGCTATGGCTAGAACTTCCAAAAATGATGTTGAACAGAAATGGAGAAAGTGGACATGCTTTTCTTGTTCCTGATGTTAGGGGGAAAGCTTTTGGTATTTGCCCCTTGAGTATGATGTTGGCTTCAGTTTTCTCATATTTGGCCTTTATAATGTTGAGGCATGATCCTTCTATTCCCATTTGGCTGAACATTTTTATCATAAATGGTTTCTGTACTTTATCAAATGCTTTTTCAGCATCTATTGATATGATCATATGGTTTTGGTTTTTCATTTTGTTTATGTAGTGTAGTACATTTATTGATTTGCAAATGTTGTACTATCCTTGCATCCCTGGGAAACCCACTTGATCATGATATATGATCTTTTTAATGTATTGCTGGGTTGGATTGGCCTATATTTTGTTAAGAATCTTAGCATCTATGTTGATCAGAGATAGTGGCCTATAGTTTTCTTCCTTAGTTATGTCTTGACCTGGTTTTGGGATTAGAATAATATTGGCCTCATAGAAAGAGTTTGGGAGTTTTCCCTCTTCTTGGATTTATTTGAATAGTTTGAGAAGAATAGCAGTTAGTTCTCCTCTAAAGTTCCCCTGTGTTGCCATCTGGTCAAGGGGTTTTGTTCGTTGGGAGATTATTGATTACTACTTCAATTTCACTAGTTGTTATTGGCCTATTCAGGATTTCTGCTTTATCTGGATTCAGTTTTGGAGGATTATACATTTCCAGAAATTTGTTCATTTCACTGAGGTTGTCACACTTCTTCTCATACAGTTGTTTGTAGTAATTTCTTATAATCCTTTGCATTTCTGAAGTGTCAGTTTTGATTTCTGTCATTTTTGCTTCTGTTTATTTGGGTCCTTTCTTTCTTTCTCTTGATGAGTCTAGTTAAAAGCTTGCCAAATTTGTTTATTTTTTCTAAGACCAGCTCCTGGAATTATTGATTTTTCAAATTGTATTTTTAGCCTCTAAGTTGTTTAATTCTGCTCTGATCTTGATGATTTCCTTCCTTCTACTTGCTCTGGACTTTGTTGTTGCTCCTCTAGTTCTTGCAGCTTTATTGTTAGGTTGTTTGTATACGCTTCTTCTATCCTTTTGAGGTAGGCCTGTATTGATATGAATTTCCCTCTGAGAACTGCCTTTGCTGTGTTCCATAGGTTTGGGACTGTTTTGTATTCATTGTTATTTGTTTCCAGAAACTTTTTTATTTCATCTTTGATCTCATTGTTAACCCATTCCTTACTTAAAGGAATGTTACTCAGTCTCCATGTGTCAGAGGATTATTTTCTTTTTTCCCTTGAGGTTGGTTTCTAGTTTCAAGTCATTGTGATCTGACGAAATGCTTGATATGATTTCAATTTTTTTGTATTTGTGGAGGATTGTCTTATGACCTAGTATGTGTTCTATCTTAGACAGTGTTCCATGTGCATTTGAAAATAATGTATATTTTGCTTCTTTGGGGTAAAATGTTCTGTATATATCAGTTAGGTCCATTTCCTCTAGAGTATTGTTCAGCACCACAATGTTCTTGGTGTTTTTTGTTTGGAAGATCTGTCCCTTATTAATAATGGGGTATTAAAATCCCCTACCATGAGTGTGTTGCTGTTCATATCCTCCTTGAATTCCTTCAAGATTTTCCTCATATTTTTGGGAGCTCCTAAGTTTGGTGCATATATGTTTACCGGAGTTATGCCTTCTTAATGGCTTGTTCCCTTAAGAATTATGAAATATCCATCTTTGCCTATTTTTATGGCCTTCATCATAAAATCTATTTTTTCTGAAATAGGTATTGCTACCCTAGTGTTTTTCCATGTTCATTTGCTTGATACATATTTTTCCATCCCTTTATTTTCAATCTGTGTTTATATTTTGTTCTGAGGGTCTTTCTTGAAGACATCATATATGTGGGTCATGTTTTCTTATCCATTCAGCTACCCTATGTATTTTTATTCATTCATTTAATGCATTTACATTTCAGATTATTATTGATAGGTACTTATTTATTGCTATTTTCCCCCTTTGTACCTGTGTTCCTCTCTGTCTCTCTCTGTTTCTTCATCTTTATAAAGCAGACCCTTTAGCATTTTTTTTTTTGCAATGCTGTTTTGTTAAAGATATATTCTTTGAGCTTTCTTTTGTCTGTTAAACTCCTTATTTCTCCTTCCATTTTGAATGAGAGCCTTGCTGGGTAGAGGATTCTTTGTTGTAGGCTTTTGTTTTCCACTACTTGGAATATTTTTTGCCATTCTCTTCTGACTTGTATTTTTTCTGTTGAGTAATCATTTGATAACCTTATTGGAACCTCCTTATATGTTATTTGCTGTTTCTCTCTTGATGCTTTTAGGTTTCTCTCTTTGTCTGTGAAATTTGCCATTTTAATTATGATGTGTCTTGGAGTGGCTCTGTTTGGATTCATCCTCATTGGGACTCTCGGTGCTTCCTGAACTTGAGTAACAGTTTCACTCATCATGTTAGGGAAGTTTTCTATCATTTAAAAAAAATATTTTATTTATTATTTCCAGAGAGAGGGGAAGGGATTGAGGCAGAGAGGGAGAAAAACATCAATGTATGGTTGCTTTTCACCTGCCTCCAGCTGTGGACATGGCTGGAGACCTGGTTCACAACCTGGTTATGTGCCCTGGCTGGAAATTGAATCATTGACCTTTGGGTTTCTGAGGCTGGTGTCTTTTCCACTAAGCCACCAGCCAGGGCTTTTATCATTGCTTTTTTGAACAGGTTTTCCATTCCTTGTTTCTCTTATCCTTCTGGTATCTCTATGATATGGATACTACTGTGTTTCCTGTTGTCCTGCAGCTCTCTTAAAACCTCTTCATTCTTGTTTAGTATTTTTTCATTCTGGTGCTATGTCTTGGAATATTTTTCTACATTGTCCTCCAGCTTGCTGATCCAATTCTCTGCTTCTTCTAGTCTGCTGTTGATCCCTTCTACTATCTTCTTCAATTCAGAAATTATATTCTTCATCTCCTCCTGGCTCTTACTAATCATTTCTGCGTCCTTTTTTAATGCTGGTGTAGTTCTTAGTAAGCTCCTTGTAGCTTTCCTGGAGTTGTTTTTAGTTTCCCTGGAGTTGTTTGTAGTTTTCTTTGAGCTGGCTGAGCTCATTGAGCTTATTGAACTTCTTTATCATCATTATTTTAAATTCCATATCTGATAGTTTGCTTGCCTCTGATTCATTTAGTGATACTTTTGGGGATTCCTCCTTTCCTTTTGGCAATGGACTGTTTTTTTTTCTCCCTATTTTTAGGTTTTGTTGTTATCCAATCATATTTTCATCTGCTGCCAGGCTAAGGTACTGCTAGGCTAGAGGGATTGATTCAGTTGTAATCCTGTTGATCTGTAATCATCCACCAAGTTCAGATACAGCTTGAGGGGACAGACTGATTCAGCTGTAAATCAAGGAATCAGCTACCAAACTCAAGCCATGCTAAGATTCAATTTTAATCCAATAGATCAGCCAAGAGCTCAGGTGCTGCTTTGTGGGACAGATTCAGATGTAAATCAATGAATCTGTGATGAGGTGCCACTGGGCTAGGCAGCAAGATTCAGTTGTAATCCAATGAATCTGTGACCTGAATCAGCTGTCAGGCTAAGGGGCTACTGGTTTAGAATGAAAGATTCCATTGTAATCCAAGGAGTTTGTGATCAGCTACCAGGTCCAGGGGGCACTGGGAAGAACAGACCAATTCAGCTGCAAACCAAGTAATCCACAATCAGTCACCAGACTTGTGAAGAAGCACTGTGTGGGGCTGACTGACTGACCCAGCTGTAAGTTGGTGTTTGTAATCTACTGCAAGGCCCAGGCTCCGCTGATCAAGAAGGACTGACTCAGTTGCAAAGCAATGAATCTATGATCAGCCACCAGGCTTGCACACCACTGTGCATGACTGACTGACCCAGCTGAATGTCAGAGAGTTTGTAATCACCTGCCAGGCTCAGGCGCTGCTAGGCAAGAGATACCTCTTCAAGTACTTATTGTACTTATGCTCAAACAGGGCAGGGCAGGAAAGGTTTTTTAGTTGTAAATCAAAGAATTGTGATCAGATGCCAGGCTCAGTCACCACTGTGTGGGGCAAATTGTTTCCAGTGGGCAGGGCTATGAGGGCCTCTCATAGGGAAGCCACTTGGCTCAGTGCAGTCATCCCAAGATGTGGGCAATGAGTTAGCACCAGGATTCCCCCAGCCACTTTCCCACTTCCCTCCTCCAAGCCACCACCTCAAACTCTCCCCATGTGTCTCTTGTCCACTCTGCCCTCCCTCTGCTGGAGCTCAGCATAGATAGGTGCCAATGTATTTTCATTATATCACCTTATTATTTCTCTGTCTCCAGCATTCTTTTAGGCTTGTAAGCTCCAGGGCTTTTGGACCTTCTCAGCTGTATGCTGTTCTACTCTCTGCCATGTTGCTGTAGGCTGGGAAACCCAGCTGGGGGCCAGAACCCAACCTTTTCAGGTGGAGCCCCCAGCCCCAGTCCTTCTGCTGCTGCCTCTAGTTGGGGCCCAGACAGCCCTCTCATGGTTCTTCAATCCCTACCAGTCACATTGTGATGAAACATCCTCTTCTGTTCTGTCTGTGATTATAAGGCTTCCTTCCAGCTGATATTCTGTTGGTAATTCCAGCTGTTTTTTTTTTTTTTTTTTTTTTATTCCAAAAAAGTAATTCCAAATGTGACCTGGGAAAAGATTGTTGTAGTTCCACTTATTTCTCAGCCATTCTGCTGGACCCTCTGGAGAAAAGACATTTAATCACACTTTATGAATAATTTTAAGTGTTATCCAGATCTAGTGTGCTTAGAATTCAATGGTTGGAGAGACCATTTCTGCTGAGATGATCCAGAGGAGTGTCATGAATGATACCCCTAACTCCAGCCTTGAAGCACAGGCTTGGTTTTAGTAAATGGAGCACACTGGGAAGGAATAATAATCTGAACCAACTATAAAAGTAGAAAAGCAACAGGTGGGATTGACTTTGGGGGGAATGGGTGTGTGTGGGGGGGACAGAGGGGAGCAAAAAGGGGATGGATGTAATACAACAACAATAAAATTAAAAAAAAAAAAAAAAAGAAAGTAGAATCCTGGTCACCAAGAGCTGGGGGTAGGAAGGAAAGCAAACATGTTGGTTTCCTATTTGCAAAATGAAAAAGTTCTGAAGATTTGTTTTTTAACTATGTAAGTATGTTTAACACTACTAAACTATATATTTAAAAAAAAAAGTAGAAAAGCAAAGGGTGTGCTAGGAACAGTAAATAATATATCTTTAGCTAGCCTCATTCATGCAGGGTGAAGAAAAGAATAAAGAAAACTCAGTTGGTAGCATATTACAGAGGATATCCAGTGCTCTGCAAAGGGGTTCAGACTTCACCGCAAAGATAGGAGAAGCCATTTGGGAACACTTATGATTTTTTTTTTTTTAATTTTATTGTTGTTGTATTACATCCATCCCCTTTTTGCTCCCCTCTGTCCCCCTCCAACACTTATGATTTTAACTTCTGTTGTTTCTTTTGAAGGTAAGAGATAGTGTGGGGAGACTGGTGCAGAGATTGTGCTGATATCTATCCTTCAGGTAGGAAAGGACAAGCATCTGGACAGCAGTGGGACTGGGGAATACCTGTGCAGGTGAAGGTTATACAATAGGAATTGAAAAATGTGGGCAAATCACTGGTAATTGGGTAAAAGTGTAAGATGGACTGGAAAGGGAAATGCAGGAGAACAGAAGAGCTGTAGTTCAGGGTAGTCATTACAAAGAGAAACTACACAATTCTGGTCAGACTTAAACCCATGTTTATTGAATTGGATTATGAACTGATACTTTACATTTCTTCTTTAAACCACACTCTGTGGCTGCTATGCTTCTTCTGGATTTGTGAAATTCCCATAGTCACATATAGGTAGGAGGAGAGTCACAGACCAGTTCGTGTTGAAGAGAGTCCAGTTTGAAACCTTCACAGTGATGATTTCCATCATAGTTACCACTGCATGGGATGCATCTCTCCCATCCCAGGCTTACCTTAAATTCCTTAACTTGTATTTCTTACTTGAGTATGTAGCTGTTTCCCTGTGGAATACTGTGGTCTTTGAAGGCAGGGACCTTTTCTTATTCACATTCTCATCACCTCATCCTGCAACATAAAATTTTGTGCTCTGACTGCTCTCAGTATATATATATATACACACACACAACACAGTTGTGTTGATTAATGTATTGCAGATAGAGTGCCTGTTTTCAGTTCAAAAGTAAACTGCCTGTGCTCATATTCCTAATTTTATGATCCATACTACTAGAGTGAACAACCATTCTGGCCTGCCAAAGACAGAAATTTCAAGAGATGTGGGATTATCAGTGCTCATACTAAAACAATGCTGGGCAATTTGGGCAGTCACTCTTTAAGGGGGTTGAATATCTAATGGAACTGGACTCAGAGGTTGAATGCTAGATGAGTGGTTGGGTCTCAGTTTCTTCACATTCACAGCTGAGCCCATCTGCCACCTTCCCAGCAAGTGTGCTATAAATTGACCCAGGTGAGGCTTGGAAGAGAGACTAAACTAATCAGTCCACCATTTAGCACTTGCTGAGATCCTGCTGGGGTGCAGTTTATAGCAGCTTGAAGTCCTGAGATAATCGGAGAAGGGTATGAGGTTGTTTCTGCTCTAAAAATCTAGTGGGCTGGGCAGAGACATAAAATTGCACTCAAGCAATTATTGTAGAACAATTAATTAATCTTTAACTCATTGAAATTGGTCTAGGGGAATTAAAAGGGCATATAAAGAAGAAATCAAAAGTAAAACTCTGTAACCAGGATATTGTCCCCCCACAGGTCCTGAATGGATGGCTAGGACCCTGATTATGAACAGATCATTCCACCTCTGCTTAGCAATGGTTCTTTCTATTACAGAGGCACTGTGGGTGTCTAATGCCCATCACATCAGCATCCCTGGAGCTCTGAACAGGAAGTCTCATATATCTTCCATGCCAGCAATATCTCACAATTTCTTGTGAACTGTGGAAGTACCTTGTCATGTTATGGGAAACAAGGATTTGACTAGGTGTGTTAGTAGACTGATTCTTCTGAAATATGAATGTCCATTTTTATATATGAAAATGTGCTTAGTTGTTTTTTTTTAGATTAATGTGGGATTTCAGGGTTGAATTATCTTCTTATCACTCTCAGCATAATGGTTTGCATGTGTGTGTCCTTGTGTTCTGCTTATCTCTGCATAGTTTTCCCCCAAGTTGCCTTTTCTCTATGTAATTTGATCTTTCTCACTTATTTTAGATGATTTCCTTAAGCTTCTGGTGATCCTGGGTTATCTCCCCACATATAATAACAGTTGCTAGAATGCCTTGATGGGGAGCTACACTAGAGGATAAGGCTGGGCCTTTAATTACAGAAATTCTCACTTTATCTTTGGGCCATTCTTCTTGGAATAGGCATATTTCTCAGGAAAGCCTTTTCTAATATTCCCTTTGTGGGATCTAAGCTTCCGAAAGTCCTATTGGAAAAGAGTTAGTGGGTATCATTATTTTATCCTTTTATTTTAATTTGTTTTATCTTAATTTATTTTCCCCCTCAGCATCCTTGGTTCAACCTTGGGCATTTCTCTGTAACTGCCATAATCCTACATTATCATCATGTCTGTGTACCAATTTTTTAAAGTTATAAAGTGCAAGATTGGAATTATTTTCTCTAAGATTTCTATCTTTGTAAGGGGATTGAATTGCAGAATGAGTTTGGAAAAAACGAAAGACTTTTGGATGCCAAACTTTGAGGTCGGTCAGTGTTCAACCAGTAAAGCTTAACCAGCAAGAGAGAATACATAAGATTTATTGCAAAGAATCAGCTTACCTAATTATGGAGGCCAGGGAGAATATCTGAAATTTATGTGGTGGCCATCAGCAAGTGAAGGCTAGAACTCCCAGGCATGGGCTGTCCACAGGTGGAATTTCTTCTTCAGAAAAGTCTGAAGGGCCACTCTTCTAAATTCCTGCAGCTGATTAAATCATACCCACTCAGATTACCTAGGATAATTAGTTAACTGATTACAGATTTTGTTCATAAGCACAGATTAATTTTGTAGTAACACCTGGGTTAGTGTTTGATAGACTAACAGGAGACTGTAACCCAGTTATGTGGATACAGAAATAAACCATATGCTATCTTCCCTTTATTTTTATAGTTATTGAATTGAATTGAAATTCACATAATGCAGTATTAACCATTTTAATATGTATAATTCAGTGATATTTAGTACATTCACAATGTTGTGCAACTATAATTTCAATCTAGTTCCAAATATCCACAAAGGATACTTTGTACCCAATCAGCAGTCACATCTTATCCCCGCTTCTTCCATGCTTTTGGAAACCGCCAGTCTGCCTTCTTTTCTACTAATTTGCCTATTCATGATATTCCATATATATGGTAAACTACATTGTGACTGCCTATGTCTGGCTTTTTTCACTTAGCATAATTTTGAGGCTCAGCAACATTGTAACACATATTAGTACTTCACTCCTTATAATTCAGTACTATTCCATTTTGGATATATACCACTTTGTTTATCCATTCATCCTCTAATATCATTTGGGCTATTTTCACTTTTTGTTTATTGTGAATAGTGTTTCTATGGACATGAATATTAATGTATTCATTTATATATCTGTTTTCAATTCTCTTAGACATATATCTAGGAAAGAAAGTCATCACAACCAAGACTTAGCCCAATGAAACATTCAGAAAATCCTGCATTGTAACCTGTGTTCCCCACACTGCCCCGCCTCTGTCACACAAAGAGGTCTTTAGACAGCACTCTTGGGTATGCTTATTCTTTTTTGAAAATCCTCCCTGTGCCTATCCCTGAGCAGGCAAGCACACTGCCATACTTTACCCTTCTAAGACTCAAATATCAAATAATTAGGATAAGAACAGTCACTGGGTACATTCCAAGGTTTTTCTGTAATATGTGGTTCAAGGAGGCTTTTGTAGCAATCAAACTTGGAACAGGTAGTAGGATTGAAAGCAGACATTTCTATATTCATAGGAGCTATGTGACAGCACCTGCTTATAATCTTTTGCTACAAATGTATTCTCTTTGAAATATCAGTCTGCCACATTCTCTTTGAAGTTATTCTACTGTTGAACATTATATCATTTTGTGATATATAAAAATTTTATAAAGTTTGACTTTGAAAATTCTAATTCCAAAGCAGATCCTAAAGTCATTTTAATACTATTAACTAAACAAAATGTAGGAAACTGGAAGCCAGTTTTGTTGATCCAGTTTGATAAATTGTTGTGCTATAAGTAAGATACTTTTCAATATCTAAAACAAAAATAAAAACAACATAAAAAAAACAAAAACCTTGAGCTTTAGGATATTGTGAGATAAAATATTAATATATATTTAATAATTACATTTAAGTCAAAGTTTGGATATTTTATTTACATTTTTTTAGTCTATGAAATTTGGAAGCTTTCTCTCCTTACTCACTGGGCAGCAGTGTTTTTATCTGCACATCTTATCTCTGTGTGTGTCATACCAATGCTCCTTTCATTAACTCTGCCCACTTCACACCCTTGCCTAGCCACTTAACTATCACTGAATGCTCTTTCTCATGTGAAACAGATTATTTTAGCATATAGCCATTCTTTAACCTTTTTTCTATTTTTTTATTCCCCTTACTTGAGGACATGACCACTGGTTTGAGAGAGAGTGATGCAGAAGGAAACACACACACACACACACACACACATCAATGGTCTATCTTTCACATGCTCACCAATCAGGGACCAAACCTGCAACCTAGGTATATGCCCTGACTGGTAATTGAACCTGTTACACTTCAACTAATAGAACAATGATCCAAGCAACTGAGCCACACCAGCAAGGGCTTTTTTTTTTTTTTTCTTGACAGAGTAGAAAGAATATGGGGTTTGGAGTCATATTCTACCCACTTCCACTATAGTCTGGATCCTTCAGTGTAATCACTTTGAGAATCCTTAAACCTCTTGGATAAAAGTACTATTTCATGATACCTTAGAGACAAGTCACAAACCTTTTAGTTTTACTTTAGAGGAAGTAGATTGAAGAAACTTGAACTCAAGGCTTTGGACATGCCATGGGCTTTAAAAAGAAAAAGAGGAAGGATTTCTAAAGATTTGAGGTAATGACAAAGACTTAGAACCTCTAATCAGGGTGCCCAGTCACCCCTGTGCTCTGTGGTAAAGTGTTTGTCTGAGGCTAGTTCATGACTCATCGTATTCAATCCTCCAAGAACATCATGGAGGTATCATTTCTATGGCCAAAATTATTTTCTTACATGTCACTTAAATCCATTAATCTTTTCTTTTTTGTAATTAGCTTACTAAGAAACTTTAATAAGGCAACAGTTTCCTTGTGTGAGGTTAGGAAAAGAAAATTTCAATAAGGGAAGCTCTCCAAAATGTGTTGACCTATGTACAAAGTGGGTGTGATGGTTAACTTTATGTGTCAGCTCAATGGGTTCACAAAGTGCTCAGATATTTGGTCAAACTTTATTTACTGGGTGCATCTGTGAGGGAGATTCTATAATGAGGTTAACATCTGAATCACTAAACTGAGCAAAACAAATAATCCTTAACATGGGTGGGCCTCATCCAGTCAGTTGGAGGCCTGAATAAAACAAAAAGGTGAAGCAGAAGGGAATTCCTCCAGCCTGTGTGCTGAAACAGGAACATTTTCTGGTCTTCTGTTTAACTAAAACTTCAGCTCTTCTTTGGTTTGGAGCCTGCTGGCTTTGGGACTGTGTGTGTGTGTGCGTGCAAACGTGTGTGTGTGTGTGTGTGCATATACATATATATTCTCTGAGTTCTATTTCTCTGAGGAGTCATGACTAGTACAGTAGGAATCCCAGATCCAAAATTGTCCATAGTCACCTGGATATCAATCAGAAAAATTGCATTCCTCATAAATAAATGAGGTATGAAACATGCATCTTCCTTTGGGGTCTGCCCCTGGAACCTCTAGAATTGCTTGAATCACATCTAAGTTATTAGCAATTGCAGTTTGCATTTCAATATGTCAGTCATCTTAAAAAGCGCTAGATTCAGTTTTTCCACTGTTGTCCAGCTTGTAGACAAAGCACATGTGGTCACAAACAATGAAAGAACTTTCACAGGCAGTAAAGGATGAGTTTAACTTATTTTTATATCTTAGTTAGCAGTCTCACTTCCCCCAATATTGTCACCAAGTGTGTGCCTCTCATTTGGGAGAGAGCTGCTGCTTGTTTATTAATCATCATTCAGGGCTCACCTGAGAAGCAGACCGCATTGAAACTTGCACAAGTTACAGAGGCAGAAGAGGGTGACATGGGAGAGTACATGAGCTCCAGCTCCAGCAGGTGGAGCCTGATCCCTGGCTCAACCACGGTTGGGCAAAGATCCATGTTCTTGTTCCGGTGGCTCCAAAATTTTTATCTGTAAAACAGGAATAATCATTACTATCTATCAGGATTGTTTGATAACTAAATACTTTGTGTGTGTGTCCATGAGTGCATGCAGTATATTTGCACACACACGCTACATAGCACAGACACTGACTAATATTTAGAAGCCATAGAGAGGCACAGTTATAGAAAGGGAATCTGAAAATGCAAATGGTAGAATTCCTCTGAGATTTAGGCCAGATAAAATCTTGGCAGATGAGGGGCTCTGTGCTTTCTAGCTTTCTCTGTTCTACAATACCTTCACTCTTTGTGTGGGGTATCCTCTTGAAAAAGCTTAATTCTGCAAAGCCAGACTCTAAGGTGGTGGGGGTAGGATGGGAAAAACAGGTAGGCCCTGGTCCTGAAAAGTCACCATTGTTTGTTTGTTTTACTTTATCTGTAAGATAGTGGTGAACAATGGATTGTTTTAAATAGGAAGAAAATAGAATTCTTAAACATAACTTTTTTTTTTTTTGTCTTTTCCTAGAGAACTGTTTTCTAACGTGTGACATTATAATTTTGATCATGGTATGCTGCATTTTTTTAGTCATATACCTGTATGATATTCCTGGTGTTTATTGATTAAGTGAAATGCAAATACTTCTCCTGCAGGTTACTGTTGATGCCAATGATTGCTGGGATATACATGACAGCAGGTGCTTTGTTATTATTATTATTTCATATAAGATTTTCCAGCTTGCTCAGTATGTTTGTTTTTCTTTTATTAGAGAATTTGAGTCATTTAAACTAAGGTAATAGTATCTTTGATGTTATGTTTCTAGGATGATGGAAATGACTATTTAAAGAGAGTCATTGTCCTTTTGAATTGAATGACTGAGTTTCAGTCAACAATCATCTATTCACCTCAGCTACTTCCCCGAATTTATTCCATGGTATCTGAAATTTCACAGGGTCAGGACTTTGTGAATATTAGAAATAATATAGATAGACTTCTGGTCAATCACTTTTTGAAGTATTTATTTTTATCCTAATGTGAGAGCTAGGAAAGTTAAGTTTCAGCAACTTGCCCAAACTTACCTTAGCAGATAAGGTTTGTACTCCACCCTGTTCCCTAGTCTGTACCTCTCCAAAGCCAGCTCATTTACAGCTTGCAGTGCCTGAAATTATTTTGCTGAGCCTGTTCTCTGGCCACAAAAGTTTGTGCTTTGCCTGTCAACATGGCAAGCCAGGAGTGTCAGGAATTCAATGAGTGCTGAAAGCAACACTCAGTGATCATTTGAACTAGAGTATCTGTACCCTAGCCATTGGTTGAGATGCATCTGATAGTTTTTCATGTAGGATTAAGTCCTTTTGTTTTTAGCAGTGGCTGGTTTGATAATACACCTTACTAGTTTCCTTTCCATCATTGTCTTCTCTACTGCCACACCAATGTTTTCTTCATTTCCCAGTTATGTTTCCTGCACTCTAATGTATGCCTTACGGTGAGTTTCTGGGGAAATTCAAATGATAAGAGTCATTTTTTAAATTAGTTTGTTGACCTGGTATTCAAAGCCAGATTTACATGACTCCAGGGATCATGTTTATTTCAATATGTAATATAGCTTTTTTCTTATTGTTGTTTTATTAAGGTTGTTTCAGTTTTTCACCTGTTGCTCTCCATTGCTCTGCCCACCTGTTTCCACAGCTAATCAACACCGTGTTGTCCATGGCCATAGGTCATTTATACTAGTTCCTTCCCTTTCTTTCTCCCCTTCTCTGCCTCCCCTCTGGTACCTGTCAGTGTTTCTTGTCTCCATGCCACTGGTTCTATTTTGTTCTTTTGTTTTTGTTCATTAGGTTCCTGTTATACGTAAGATCATATAGTATTTACTTTTCATCACCTGGCTTATTTCACTAAGGATAATACTCTCCAATTCCATTCATGCTGTTTTGAAAGGTAGTAATTTCTTCTTTCTTTCTGTTGTGTAGTAGTCCATTGTGTAAATGTATCAAATTTTTAAAAAATATTTTATTTATTATTTTTAGGAAGAGGGGAAGGGAGGGAGGCAGAGAGGGAGAGAGACATCAATGTATGGTTGCCTTTTATCTGCCTCTAGCTATGGACCCAGCTTGCAAGCTGGTTCTGTGCCTTGGCTGGAAATCAAACCAGTGACCTTTGGGTTCACAGACCAGTGTCTTATCCACTGTGCCCCCAGCCAGGGCTCAACATTTTTTTGATCCTCTCATTTGCTGATGTGCACTTGGCTGTTTAGAGCACTTGGCTATTGTAAATAATTCTGCTATGAACATCAGGCTACAAATGTTCTTTTGAAATGATGTTTCAGGATTCTTTGAGTATAATCCCAGCAGTGTTTTGACCCAGCAATTCCACTGTAATGAAGCTTTAAAAAAAAAAAAAAGGCATATACAGCATAAACCCCATTTGATAGCTTAAAATCTTAGAGACAAAAAATACATGAAGAAAAAAGGAGTAATAAAATGGCTGAATCAAAATAAAAGATTAATTTAAAGTTTAAGTAGAAAATAGTTCTGGGGTGGTGAGTACATGTTAAAAGTAGAAGTATAATGGGGAGTTTCCTTTCATAGGCAGGTTTATGGGATCCTGGGAGATAAGCAAAATATTATTGAACACTTAATCATGTGTCAGGCCATAAGTTAGGAACTTTGCCTTCATTGTTACATTTAGTCCTCATAATAACATATAAGGTTGGATTCTGAGTATCTATTGCTGTGTCTCAGACTACCCCAGAACTTATTATTTTAACCCATTATCTATTTTATAATACCTTACAATTTGTTGATGAGAAATTTGGTCAGAGTTTGTCTGGTTTGTTCTTCAGCCTCCTGCATAGTTGACTAGTCTCTTGTTCATATTGAGTTAGTAGTGGGGTCTCTGAAGGATCTAAAACAGATTTATTCACATGTGACACACTTTGGCAGGGATATCTGTAAGGTGAACTCAGCTTGGCCCCTATCTATGTCCCTTTAATCTCAAGGTCTTTCATGGTATATCTGCATAGAAGTTCTTACACAGTAGCATGGACCTTCAAATTCCCAAAGCAGAAGTTGCCAGCCCTTTTTGAAGGCTAGTTCTGGAACTGACAGAGTACCATTTGGAAGGTATTCCATTGATCAAAGCATTCACAAGTTAACTCATATTTAAAGGGAGGGGAAACTGATGTCTTAATTGAAGAAATGTCAAAAATCACTGCCCCACTTAACCTATGACTACTTTCATTCCCATTACAGAGATAAGGGACTTGTCCAGGAGATACCATGTAAGTTTCTTATGGTTACATTTTTAATAAATAAAAGTGTTGAATATTGAACCACTGAGTTTGATTCATTTGGTCATGATACCTGTGTCTAGGGGGAAAGTTGCATAATGGCTTAATTGAAAGTACAGAAAAATAAAGGATATTTGCCAGAAAGAAGTTGAGTTGAAGACTATTAACAGCCTACTTAATATTCAATATTTATTCTCCTATTCTTAATTGAACACAGTTGCACTTTTTTTTCCTCTTGTTTTCAGGAAGCAATTTCCCCAGTTGAAAACATTATATTCTCAGCCTTCTTGAGTTAACAATGGTCATATGATCACATTGTCCTGAAGAGTGGACTCCAAAAAATAATGAGGGATTGCAAAAAGCCTAACATAACAAGTATATGCCATTTTGTCCTCCTCACTTTCTTCAGCCTGGGGCATAGTGGTGGTAGCTGATTTTCCTAAGGTCATTTATGAGGAATAAGACAACAGCTGTGGTCTGTGGAGTGGAAAGTATTAATCTAGAAAAAAATTATGGGTCCCTAATGATACCTGGAGCCAAACCACCAATCCTAGACTGGAAAGCATCAACCTTCTTATTAACTGGAAACAAAATTAACTATGACTTGTTTGGCCTTCTTTCTTTCTTTCTCTCTCTGTCTCTCCTTCTCTCTCTCTCCCTTCTTTTGTTGATCCAAACAGTCAAATGCAAATTATAGCTAATAGGGATAGTTTGTGGTTTTATATTTTCTGAATGAGATGGAGAAGGAAGGAAGGAAGGAAAAGCTATTTCAGTCAAATCCTAAAGCTCCAATGGAAGAACAATGATTATAAATTACCAAGAACTGATGTCTGAGAACTGGAGCAATTCCTTATGGAGCAGTTCCCTACAGAGAAGTCATTAGATGAACATGTTTGCTCACATCTGGGTCATTGAAACCAATTCGATCTCCATTAGGCTAAAGGCCACCTTATTGAGCTTCCAAGAAAACAATCCCAGAGATAAAAACAAGGAAACATATGGTTAAGTCTGAAGCAAAAGCTGTAGATAAGTAGTTTTGTAGTCTCCAGCAGAGGGAACACCCTTGAAACTATAGAATGGTTGGGAGGCTGCCTATAGAAGGAGGCTTCTGGGTTGGGGCCATTCCCCAGCTGATGGGTCCTGCACTGTAATTATGGTGCTTATTCTAAAAGCTAAGCAGACTCAACCTTTATGTTGACCACATGACCTATTCTTTGTAAACATTTCCTGAATTTTTATTATTGAATTAAATTTGTGGTGTAATTTGAAGCCAACAACAAAACATACCAAATTACCTCTTGTGATAAAATCCCAGTATATTTTATTCCGGGGAGTCATTCCAGATTCATTTTACAACAAAAAATATTATCCTAAGAAAAGTACAGGACACAGTCATCAAATATCCTTACCTCACTCAGGTGCCATCAGTTAAGGTCTTTAATCATGAAGGAAGAGAATTTGTTTCTCTGAGATAAGCAGACATTGATGAAGACTGTCAATAAATTCATGACAAAAACACCAAGTTTGGGAAAGAAATTGCAGAACGAATCTAAAAGTTCAATCGCTGAACACATTTATTTAATAAGATATAACGAGTGTCCCCCATTGCTACACCTGGGCTCTAAAGTCAGGCTACACCATTTGCTCTGAAGCCTTGGATAAGCTAATCTTAATTTAGAAGCCTTAATTTCCTTTGTCTGAGGCATGGTGATTAGCATACTTTCTGTTTTAAAAGGTTGTTTTGATGTGATCATCACAACCTCGCTGCTCCTTTCACTTGAGCGGCACAAACCTGGTCCATTATTGGTGCCCCAGGAGATCAGTGATTATAAGAGTAAACCAGACTAGCAGCCTGCAGTCCAAGCTTGATCCTATGCAGGAGGGTTCACATTCCAGCTTTGTCACTTATTGTTACTTTGGGCATGTGTTAAACATCGTCTCCATTTCCTTACCTTTAAAATTGACATGAGAAGAGAGATGTTGGTGTCATAAGGCACTGTAAGCAGCATGTAAAATATGTTAAGAGATCCTTTCCAGATGGACAGTGTGCAGGGAGGCCTTGTTTTACATAACAATGCAGAATGGTACGAGTCAAATTACAGGCTAAAATTGGCAAAAAACATCTTTCTTTTAAGATTTGTAATTCATTATTTTTAGAGAGAAGGGCAGGGAGGGAGGAAGAAAGGGAGAGAAACATCAATGTCTAGTTGTCTTTCACCTGCCTCCAGCTACGGACCAGGCTGGAGACCTGGCTTGCAACCTGGTTACATGCACTGGCTGGGACCTTTGGGTTCACAGGCTGGAGCCACCAGCCAAGGCTAAACATCTTAATAATCTGTCAGAAAAAAATACTATGTAGAAGTGATCTTTAAAACATTTTTGTAAAATAATTAAAAACTCTTAGGGAAATAAAAATAACAAAAATAATGTTTAGTAATATTTAAAACATTGATAATTAGTGTTTCATTTGTAAAAAGCATATTAAACATAACTTTAACAGTGCTTGACTTCTAGTTTAAGAAAATACAGAGGGAGCATCTCTGCAATATCTTGGTGTTATCTTAGAAGAAGGATTCTACCATACTCCTTTCAAAATGTAGGGCAGCCTCTAACATTTTATCCTTTATGTTTTCAATTTCATTAAATGTCTTGGAGAGTTCCTATAACATGAAGTTTTTGTTTTAATTCTTTATTGGCATCACTTCATCTAGGACACTTTCAGCCTTTTTATCATGAACCACTATGTCATGTTTATCAATACACATAACCTTCATTAATTTCCTGTGGGTGCAGATCTAGCATCTCTCAAATAGCATCAAAGTCAACATATCCATGGTCAGTTATTTCTTCTATAAATCTACTTACTTTGAATTTTATTTCAATGTTACCACTTTCTGTCTGCAATTTTCTCTTTGCTGACCAATTCCTTGTTTAGGTTATCTATTTCTATAAAATGTCACATGGGATTGTTACAGAGAGACCAAGAAGTGACACAACTGTATTTGTTGCTATCTATGTGGTCAACTGAGTAAATGATACCACAGTGAGAAACACCAATAGTCTTAGAAAGAAATGATGAGATTGGTATCTAATCATAATGTACATCTGCTCTTTACATATTAATTTGTGGACTGAAAAGGTAGCAACTGAGATAATAGTTTGTCTTTACAAACATCTTATGTTTATACCATGATCACTAAAACTTGAGCCATGTCATTGCAGGGTAAGTTATTTACATGGTGGAAACTGAAACCTATGATTATTGGAACCCAAAAAGGGTGGAGGGAGATGTTTGCCAACTTTACTGACTAGAAATAATTAAACAAGAATTTATCATTGTCTTACAGCCAATAAGATATTACTACAAGGGCATAGCAGAAACAGTGACACGTTAGCATTCAAGGGTGGAAATTACACATTGATGTCTCTCTCTCTCTTTCTCCCTCCCTTCCTCTCTCTCTGAAAATAAATAAATAAAATCTGTAAAAATAATAAAATAAATATAGTTCAGCAAATGAGTTCACTAGAAATAATGAGTTTTCAAATAGTATAACTTTTAAATTAATATTTTTATTTTTAATTTAATTTTATTGTTGTATTATGTCCATCACCTTTTTAAAAATTTTTATTGTTGTTGTATTACATCCATCCCCTTTTTGCTCCCCTCTGTCCCCTTCCACACCCACCCACTCCCCACCAAAGTCAATCCCACTTGATGACCATGTCCATAGTTCTTCCATACAAGTTTCTTGATGGAACTGCTTCCCTTTTTTGCCTTTTCCTACCTCCTCCCCCAGCCCTTTCCCTCCTGCCCAAGTAAAGGTCTGTTCATTGTATTCATATATCTGGTTCTGTTTTGGTGTTGTTTGTTTTGTTCATTGTTGTCCTGTAATGGGTGAGATCATATGGTATTTGTCTTTAAATAATTGGCTTATTTCACTAAGCATAATACTCTTCAGTTCCATCTATGTTGTTGCAAAGGGTAGGAGTTCATTCTTTCTTTCTGCTGTGTAGTATTCCACTGCGAAAATGTACCAAAGTTTTCTGATCCAATCATCCACAGATGGGCACTTAGGCTGTTTCTAGCACTTGGCTATTGTAAATAGTGCTGCTATGAACATAAGGGTACATAGGCTCTTATGAATTGGTGTTTCAGGGTTCTTCAGGTAAAATCCTAATAGTGGAATTGCTGGATCAAAAGGCAGTTCCACTTTCAGCTTTTTAAAGAAACTCCATACTGTTTTCCATAGTGGCTGCACAAGCCTTCATTCCCACCAGCAGTGCACCAGGGTTCCCTTTGCCCCACATCCTCGCCAGCACTTGTTGTTTGTTGATTTGTTGATGATTGCCACTTTCCAAGGTGTGAGGTGGTATTTTATTGTGGTTTTAATTTGTATCTCTCCCATGGTTAGTGATGTTGAGCATTCTTTCATATGCATTTGGACCCTTTGCATGTCTTCCTCAGAAAGTTTTCTGTTCAGATCCTTTGACCATTTTTTAGTTGGTGCTGAGTCACATTAGTTCTCTATATATTTTGGATATCAAACCCTTGTCTGAGGTATCATTGGCAAATATCTTTTTCCATACAGTTGGTTCTCTTTGAATTTTGCTGGTGTTTTCTTTAGCTGTACAGAAACTTTTCAGTTTGATATATTCCCATTTGTTTATTTGTTCTTTGATTTCTTTGGACCTTGGAGAAGCATCAGTAAACATATTTCTGTGTAGGATATTTAAAATTTTACTGCCTATATTTTCCTCCAGGACCTTTATGGTTGTACTGCTTGCATTTAAGTCCTTTATTGATCTTGAGTTTATTCTAGTGTATGGTGTAAGTTGGTGGTCTAGTTTTATCTTTTTGCATGTTGCTGTCCAGTTCTGCCAACACAACTTGTAGAAGAGTCTGTTTTTACTCCATTTTATGCCCCTTCCCACTTTGTTGAGTATTAATTGGCCATAGAATCCTGGGTTTATTTCTGGGCTGTTTATTTGGTTCCATTGATTTATATGGATATTCTTATGCCAGTATCAAACTGTTTTGATTACAGTTGTCTTGTAGTATGGTTTGATGTCCGGTGATTCCTCCTGCCTTGTTATTCTTTCTCAAGATTTTTGTGGCTACTTGTGGGCGTTTTTAGCTCCATATATATTTCTGAAGTATTTTTTGTATCTCTGTGAAGTATATCATTAGTATTTTAATTGGGATTTCATTGAATCTACTGATTGCTTTGAGTAGGATGGACATTTTAATGATGTTAATCCTTCCCATCTATGAACATGGTATGTTTCCATTTACTTGTATATTCCTTAATTTCTTCAGTGTTCTGTCATTTTCTGAGTACAGGTCTCTTAGCTCCTAGGTTAAGTTTATTTCTAAGTACTTTATTTTTCTTGTTGCTATGGTAAATGGGAGTTGTTTCCTAGATTCTATCTTTGATTTTTAATTATTGGTATACAAAAATGCTTTTGATTTCTGAATGTTGACTTTAAATCCAGTTAGTTAAACTAAATAACTAAATTTGCTTATTAGGTTGAGTAAATTTTTGTTGGAGTCTATCGGGTTTTGTATATACACTATCATATCATCTGCAAACAATGACAGCTTGACTTCCACCTTTCCAATTTGGAAACCTTTGATTCCTTTTTCTTTTCCGATAGCTATGGCTAGAACTTCCAAAATGATGTTGAACAGAAGTGGGGAAATGGACAGCCTTGTCTCATTCCTGATCTTATGGGGAAAGGTTTTAGTTTTTGCCTGTTGAGTATGATGTTGGCTTCAGGTTTCTCATATATGACATTTATGATGTTGAGGTTTGCTCCCTCCGATCCCAATTTGCGGAGTGTTTTTATCATAAATGGTTGCTGTACTTTATCAAATGTTTTTTCAGCATCTATTGATATGATCATATGGTTTCTGTCTTTCAATTTGTTGATGTGGTGTATTACATTTATTGATTTGCAAATATTGTACCATCCTTGCATCCCTGAGATGAAATTCACTTGATCATGGTGTATGATCATTTTAATATATTGCATGATCTGGTTGGCCAATGTTTTGTTGAGAAACTTAGCATCTATGTTCATCAGAGATATTGGCTTATAGTGTTCTTTCTTAGTTGTGTCTTGACCTGGTTTTGAGATTAGAATAATATTGGCCTCATAGAAAGAGTTTGGGAGTCTTCCATCTTCTTGGAGTTTTTGCTACAGGTTGAGAAGGATTGGAGTTAGTTATCTAAATATCTTGTAGAATTCACCTGTGTAGCCATCTGGCCTGGGGCTCTTGTGCTTTGGGAGATTTTGGATCACTTCTTCAATTTCACTGGTTGTTATTGGCCTATTCAGGCTTTCTGCTTCTTCTGGATTCAGTTTTGGTAGATATTATATTTCCAGAAATGTGTCCATTTCACCCAGGTTGTCATATTTCTTGTCATATAGTTGTTTGTAGTTATTTTTTATAATCCTTTGTATTTCTAAAGTATCAATTGTGATTTCTCTTCAGTCATTTCTGATTCTATTTCTTTGGGCCCTTTCTCTCTTTTTCCTGATGAGTCTAGTTAAAGGCTTTTCAATTTTGTTTTTGTTTTTTTTTTCCCAAGAACCAGCTCTTGGACTTACCGATTCTTCAAATTGTAATTTGAGTCTCTAAGTTATTTAATTCTGCTCTGATCTTGATAATTCCCTTCCTTCTACTTGCTCTGTGCTTTGTTTGTCATTGTTCCTCTAATTCTTGCAGTTTCATGGTTAAGTTGTTTGTATAAACTTCTATCCTTTTGAGGTAGGCCTGTATTGCTATAAATTTCCCTCTGAGGACTGCCTTTGCTGTGTTTCATAGGTTTTGGACGGTTGTGTATCCATTGTCATTTGTTTCCATAAACTTTTTGATTTAATCTTTTATTTCATTGTTAGCCCATTTATTACTTAAAACAGTGTTATTCAGTCTCCATGACTTAGTGTGTTTTTGGTCTTTTCCCTTGAGATTGGTTTCAAGTTTCAATCTATTGTGATCTGAGAAGACGCTTGGTATGATTTTAATTTTTCTTTATTTATGGAAGCTTGCCTTTTACCTACCATGTGGCCTATCTTAGAGAATGTTCCATGTTTAGAGATCAAACCCTTGTTTGAAAATAATGTGTATTTTGCTTTTTTGGGGTGAAAGTTTCTGTATATATCAGTTTGGTACATTTTTTTATAGAGTGTTGTTCAATGCCACAATCCTTGGTGTTTTTCTTGTTTGGAGGATCTGTCCATTGTTGATAATGGTGTATTAAAATCCCCTACTATGAGTGTGTTGCTGTCTATATCCTTCTTGAAGTCCTCCAAGATTATCATTATGTATTTTGGAGCTCCTATGTTGGGTGCATATATGTTTACCAGAGTTATATCTTCTTGGTGGATTGTTCCTTTAAGTATTTTTTTAAATTTTATTGTTGTTGTATTACATCCATCCCCTTTTTGCTCCCCTCTGTCCTGCTCCCCGCCACCCATTCCCCCCAAAGTCAATCCCACCTGTTGTCCATGTCCATGGTTCCTTTATGCTAGGTTCTAGTCTAAGTTGCTCCCCATTATTGCCTCTGCCTCCCCCCTCTCCCCAACCCCTTTCCCCCTGACCACTAAAGGCCTATTCATTGTATTCATATATTTGGTTCTGTTTTGCTTGTTGTTATTTTTGCTCATTATTGTCCCATAATGGGTGAGATCATATGATATTTGTCCTTCATTAACTGGCTTATTTCACTAAACATAATACTCTCCAGTTCCATCCATGTTGTTGCAAAGGGTACAACTTCCTTCTTTCTTTCTGCTATGTAGAATTCCATTGTGTAAATGTACCAAAGTTTTTTGATCCAGTCATCCACTAATAGGCACTTAGGCTGTTTCCAGTACTTGGCTATTGTAAATAGTGCCACTATAAACATAGGTGTACATAGGCTCCTATCAACTGGTGTTTCAGGATTCTTTGGGTATAGTCCAAGTAGTGGAACTGCTGGATTAAAAGGCAGTTCCATTTTTAGTTTTTTAAGGAAACCCCGTACTTTTTTCCACAGGGGCTGCACCAGCGTACATTCCCACCAACAGTGTATGAGGGTTCCCTTTGCACCGCATCCTTGCCAACACTTGTTGTTTGTTGATTTGTTGATGATTGCCATTCTGAAAGGTGTGAGGTAGTATCTTATTGTGGTTTTCATTTGCATCTCCCTGATGACCAGTGATGTTGAGCATTCTTTCATATGCCTCTGGACCCTTTGTATATCTTCCTCAGTGAGTTGTCTGTTCAGGTCTTTTGCCCATTTTTTAATTGGGCTGTCTGTCTCCCTGGTGTTGAGTCGCATTAGTTCTTTATATATTTTGGAGATCAGACTCTTGTCTGAGGAATCATTGGCAATTATGTTTACCCATACAGTTGGTTCCCTTTGAATTTTGCTGATATTTTCTTTAGGTGAACAGAAACTTTTCAATTTAATATAGTCCCATTTGTTGATTTGTTCTTTTATTTACTTTGCCCTTGGTGAAGTATCAGTAAACATATTTTTGAGTAGGATATCCAAAAGTTTACTGCCTATATTTTTCTCCAGGACCTTTATGGTGGCACTGCTTATGTTTAAATCCTTTATCCATCTTGAGTTGATTTTGGTGGATGGTGTAAGTTGGTGGCCTAGTTTTATCTTTTTGCATGTTGCTGTCCAGTTCTCCCAACACCATTTGTTGAAGAGACTGTTTTTACTCCATTGGATGTTCCTTCCCCCTTTGTCAAATATTAGTTGACAATTGAGTCCTGGGTTAATTTCTTGGCTCTCTATTCTGTTCCATTCATCTATATGTCTATTCTTATGCCAGTACCAAGCTGTTTTGATGACAGTAGCCTTGTAGTATTGTTTGAAGTCCTGTATTGTGATTCCTCCTACCATGTTCTTCATTCTCAAGATTGTGGTGGCTATTCGTGGGCGTTTTTGGCTCCATATAAATTTTTGAAGTATTTTTTCTATTTCTGTGAAGTCTGTCATTGGTATTTTAATTGGGATTGCATTGAATATGCAGATTGCTCTGGGTAGTATGGACATTTTAATGATGTGAATCCTTCCCATCCACGAACATGGTATATGCTTCCATTTATTTGTATTTTCCTTGATTTCTTTCTTCATTGTTCTGTAGTTTTCTGAGTACAGGTCTTTTACTTCCTTAGTTAAGTTGATTCCTAGGCACTTTATTTTTCTTGTTCCTATGGTAAATGGAATTTGTTTTTTTGCTTCTATTTCTGTTGTTTCATTATTAGTATACAAAAATGCTTTTGATTTCTGGATATTGACTTTATACCCAGCTATTTTGTTAAATTTGCTTATTTGATTGAGTAAGTTTTGGGTTGAGCCCATCGGGTTTTGTATTTAAACTATCATATCATCTTCAAATGACAGTTTGACTTCCTCCTTTCCAATTTGGATACCTTTGATTCCTTTTTCTTCTCTGATGGCTATAGCTAGAACTTCCAAGACAATGTTGAATAGAAATGGAGAAAGTGGACAGCCTTGTCTTGTTCCTGATCTTAGGGGAAAAGCTTTCAGTTTTTGTCCATTAAGTATGATGTTGGCTTCAGGTTTCTTATAGATGGCCTTTATGATGTTGAGGTATGCTCCCTCTATTCCCATTTTGCTGAGGGTTTTTATCATGAGTAGTTGCTGCACTTTATCAAATGCTTTTTCAGCATCTATTGATATGACCATGTGGTTTTTATTTTTCAATTTGTTGATATGGTGTATTACATTTATGGATTTGTGAATGTTGTACCATCCTTGCATCCCTGGGATGAAGCCCACTTGATCATGGTATATGATCTTTGTAATGTACTGCTGAATCTGGTCAGCCAATATTTTTTTGAGAATCTTAGCATCTATGTTCATCAGAGATATTGGCCTGTAGCTTTCTTTCTTCGTTGTATCTTGCCCTGGTTTTGGGATTATAATAATATTGGACTCATAGAAAGAGTTTGGGAGTCTTCCCTCTTCCTGAATTTTTTGGTAGAGCTCGAGGAGGATAGGAGTTAGTTCTTCTTTAAATGTTTGGTAAAATTCACCTGTGTAGCCATCTGGTCCAGGGCTTTTGTGCTTTGGGAGATTTTGGATTACTTCTTTAATTTCACTGATTGTTATTGGCCTATTCAGACTTTCTGCTTCTTCTGGGTTCAGCTTTGGTAGATTATACCTTTCCAGAAATGTGTCCATTTCATCCAGGTTGTCATATTTTTTGTCATAGAGTTGTTTGTAGTAATTCCTTACAATCTTTTGTATTTCTGAGGTATCAGTTGTGATTTCCCCTCTTTCAGTTCTGATTCTGTTTATTTGGGTCCTCTCTCTCTTTTTCTTGATGAGTCTGGATAAGGGTTTGTCAATTTTGTTTATTTTTTCAAAGAACCAGCTCCTGGACCTGTTGATTTTTCAAATTGTAGTCTGAATCTCTGAGTTATTTAGTTCTGCTCTGATCTTGATGATTTCCTTCCTTCTACTTGCTCTGGGCTTTGTTTGTTGTTGCTCCTCTAGTTCTTGCAGCTTTGTGATTAGGTCTTTTTTTATAAACTTCTTGTAACCTTTTTAGGAAGACCTGTATTGCTATAAATTTCCCCCTGAGAACTGCTTTTGCTGTATCCCATAGGTTTTGGGTTGTTGTGTGTTCATTGTCATTTGTTTCCAGGAACTTTTTGATTTCAACTTTAATCTCATTGTTGACCCCTTCATTGCTTAAAAGCATGTTATTTAGTCTCCATGACTTAGAGAATTTTTGTTTTTTTCACCTTGAATTTTGTTTCTAGATTCAAGCTATTGTGGTCTGAGAGCATACTTTGTATGATTTCAATTTTCCTGTTTTTGTGGAGACTTGTTTTGTGACATACCATGTGGTCTATCTTGGAGAATGATCCATGTGCATTTGAAAAGAATATGTATTTTGCTTCTTTGGAATAAATGACTGTATACACATCAGTTAGGTCCATTTACTCTAGAGTGTTGTTCAATGCCACAATATCTCTGGGGATTTTTTATTTGGAAGATTTGTCCATTGTTGATAGTGGGGTATTAAAATCCCCTACTGTTAGTGTGTGGCTGTCTATGTTTTTCTTAAAGTCTTCCAACATTTTCCTTATATATTTCGGAGCTCCTATGTTGGATGTGTATATGTTTATTAGAGTTATTTCTTCTTGATGGATTGTTCCCTTAAGCATTATGAAATGCCCATCTTTGTTCCTTTTTATGGTCTTCCTTGTAAAATCTATTTTGTCTGAAATCAGTATTGCTACTTCAGCTTTTTTTCATGTCCATTTGCTTGATATATAGTTTTCCATCCCTTCACTCTCAATCTGTGTCGATCTTTTGTTCTGAGGTGGGTCTCTTGAAGACAGCATATATGTGGGTCATGTTGTCTTATCCATTCGGCTACCCTATGTCTTTTGATTGGTGCATTTAATCCATTTACATTTAAGGTGATTATTGATTGATAC